>VZRM01004884.1:110397-163995 GCA_013397955.1 Grantiella picta
AGAGGTGGGGCTGGATGGGGTGGGGGAGAGAGCCGGGGGGTGTAGAGAATGATAATAATAAAAAGTTTGTGGTCTGTCGGCAGCTCCAGCCGGGGGAGTGCTGGCAGCTGATGCAGCCGGGATGCTGCTGGGATGCTGCCGGAATGCTGGGATGTTGCCGGGATGCTGGGAGGCTCCGGGATGCAGGATAGCTCGTCTTGGGCTACTTCGCAGTGCCACCTGCTGGCCCCGTTGCTGCCCGCGTGGAAATTTCCACGCTGGTTTTTGCTGCAGCGCAGGTCGCAGCTGCCCGGTGCCTGTGCTCCCCAGACTCCCTGAGCCCACTGGGCTGCAGGGAGCGCTCGGCAATGACCGGAGCTCTCCCTGGTCTCTCCGGCCAGAAGCAGCCCATTCCCTCTCCCGCTCTTATTGACGGGCACTGCAGGGATCGCTCTGTTTCGACTGCCAAATACGGTATTTTAGTAATGTTTTCTGCAGCCTGCCTTAGATATGAGGCTCCCACTTTTTTCCTGTTTGCAGAAAGGCCTTTTTAGCAGATGGGAAGCTTTTGATTTTGTGCATATGCAGCAGGGAGCCACCTTAAATGGGACTTTTATAGACAGGATCGGGTTGGAATGGAAATTAAATATCATCTAGTTCTGCCCCCCTGCCGTGGGCAGGGATGTCACCCACTAGATCAGGTTGCTCAGGCCTCACCTTTCTCTGGTTATCTCCTTCCCAGGAGCTCTGTTGGTCTTAGGATTCAGTAAGGATGCTTGGACAAGAATTAATGGACTGGAAAAGCAGCTTTAAAGATGTCACTTTTTCAAATATTTTTTAAGATTTGATACATATATCAAGTTTGTTTCCAAAGTTAAACACAAATAAAACCTCCTTGCCCACTCACCTACACCAAGGATGCAGCAGATGGGTAACTTAAGCTACCTCGAATAGGTAACACCACACACTGCAAGCTGTGTCTGCCCCATCCCTGGAAGTGTTCAAGGTTGGACAGGGCGTGGAGCAATCTGGTCTAGTGGAAAGTGTCCCTGATTGTGTCAGGAGTCAGAACTGGGTGATTTTTAAAGTCCCTCCCAGCCCAAACCAGTCTGTGATCCTGTGATTCTGTAATTCCATGGTTATACCTGCATTAGCAGCTCAACCCTGCACTATTTTTGCTAGGAAGGACCATGCCAGCTCAGACTCATTGCTCCAGGTAGGAATATCTGTCTGCCAGCATTTTTGATGAGGGCTCTAGAGAAAAACTGCATTATTCAGTGTAAGCAGATATAATTGGTCACAAACATAGGTTTTATCTTTTTACTAGTAACAGTCACAACTCTTGAAACAAAATCCACCCCTCCTGCAGCATCTTCTTTCTGACTGATTTAGTGATGGAGGATTCATGGATCTGGCAAGGAAAGGCTTCTCAGGATGAGTGGAGATGATGGCAGAGGGGATGTGCAGGGCTATAAGAGAGAAGGAGTTGAGGTTATTGTCTTGTGTAAGCCAGAAGAGATATTCTAAGAGAGGCATGTGAAATTAATAAAAGTACTTGGAAATGGTAAAGCACTTCACTTTGCCACAGCAAGTACAAATCTGGCTCAAGCAATGTCATTATCCAAACTGCTGCCACACCCCTTGTACACCAAGTCTGCGATTTCAATCCCTGCAGGAAAACCACAGAAAGGCACAAGAAATGTGCAGGGAACTTAGCAGGTTTTCTCCCCTCCTCGCTCTCTGCTGTAATATCAACATTTGCTCTATACTTTTCAGGAATAAATTACAGGTAATTCTAGCCAGCAAAATAAATTTAGTTTTCCTAGCTGCCTTCTTATCATGAAGTCTTTATCGTTGAAAGGGGTGAGAAAGTAGGAGTTATTTCAGCAGGACTTATCACACGGATCACAATTATTTTGCTGTTACCTAGGTCCCCAGTGCTCAGCCGTATTGTTTCATCTTCACCTGCAATGACTTTACAGCAAGGAGCTGGGTGGTAATAAGGACTGATTCCTGTATTAAGTGTATTATTCCTCAAAGTTTAAAAAGGTGTATATGATCATCCTAGTTTTCCAGGGCTGCAATCGTGATTCAGGGCCAAGCACCTGGTCATTTAGTTGATCCCACATCATGTTCCTCGTGGCTTACATTCCCATGGTTCTGTGGAGATCTGGCACACAGAAATGCACCTCTTTTCCCAGCTGTAGCTGGGCATCAAGAGCCCCTGAAGCCAGATCTGGACACATCTCTCCCACACAGACCAGACCTGGCTTTGTATTGTACTCGTGCACTGGGATGTTCTGGAAGAGAAGAAATCCTCAAAATGTGATCCTGATCACAGACAGCCTAAGAGCTCCCTGTTTAGAGGGGCATCCCATGTAGAACAGTCCTCGTTTTGATCAATTTGCAGCACAGACAGGATCTCCCAGGGCTGCAGGTGGAGAAGGAGCAAATTTCTCCTGTTGCTGGAAGGCTGAGAGCACCAAACCCCAGCTCAGGCTGGGTGCAGCTGGGTGAGGCTCCCAGCACACACAGCCACACTGTTTTTTGTTGTTTTTTCTTCAAGAGCTGCCTGCTCTTAAATAAATCCCTGGTGTCTGGCTGCTGAGTCAAGGAAGCTTCATCACTGACTAACTGAGGTGTGTGAATATCAGGATCTCTCCCTCCTCACACCTCTCCTTCACCTGGGGACATCCTGCTCTCTGTGCTGACTCCAAAGCCCTGCCCACCTGAGGCACTGGTGCTGATTAATTCAGGATGTCCACTGGAGCTGCTCACCTGCTTTCATTCTCATTTCAAAGGTTTTTGATTAGGTCCTTGTTGCATTTTAGTCACCACAACATCTACAGAAAGGCTTCAAACACCCTGAAGTGTTTAAAAGTACAGGGGATTTCTGGTGCCAGAGATTACTGAAGATATTGACGAGCTCTAGCATAAAGCCAGAGAAAAGAGGATGCTTTGCTGAGGAGATGCAGAAGTGACCACATTTCCTCATATCACCCCAAATTCCTGCTTGGTACCCCCTTAATCCTTCAGTTGTGAGTCATTACTCTTCATTCTCTCACCACAGGAATCCCTTTCATCTTTCTTCTAATGGAAAATGAGGTCACCCTGGATCATGCCAGGTGTCACCAGAACATAGTGAGATCCACTCTCAGTGTGACACAGGAGCTGGGCTTATCTCTTCCCATTCCATGCTTCCCGTGGGGTCTGCAGCAGAGCAGCTTCTGATGTAAAAGAGCACAGATATCATGTTTGCTGGCTAAAGAATGAGTATCTGCAGCCCAGCAGGAACAGACACATTGTGAAGTGAAGAATAACGTAATAATATAATACTTTGAGATAATAATCCAAAAAGTTGGGGCTGAATTCTTTTTAAGAGGTCTGGTTCCTTTTTCAGCTAGAAGGGGCTTTAATCATCACTATAAGATGAATGTTTCATCGGTATTTATTATAAAAGCAATTTCTATCATCAGTCAGGATTTCCAGTTGGTTTTAACCCTTTCATTTCCTGTGAAATACATATATATGCATGTGAACAGACACAATTATGCAATTTAGGGTGATCACTACAGACAGAGAACACAGAAAACAGTATTTTGAAGCTGTCCAATTAGCCAAAATTTACCTTGGGATTTATAAGAAGAACAGATATCTCTTTCTGTCTCCAAAATCGTAATGTTGGCAGATTAGGAATCTCTCCCTGCCTGTTTAGTTACAGAGGCAGGGTTTTCAAAAGCCTCTAATATTCCAAGCCAAAATTGTGAATTTTTACTCAGAGGACTGGCAATTATCCAGGAAATTGTATAAACAGTATTTCCTACCCTTCTGCCACAGACACAGATTGCATTTCTGACCACAGCAACTTGAAAATATGTGTTGGCCAGTGATTTCTGACCAGCAAATGCCTCCCATGTGGAGGTGGCTTTTATTCTGCTTCATCTCTTTGTTGTTCAACAGCAGTTTTTGAAAACCCTTGTAAAGAACCCTTTGGTGCGCACAAGGTTTTTCTCACCATAATTACTCACAGCACAGTAGGATACTTGGTCCAAAGTGCAAAGTTCAACTCCTGGAATGATGGACCACTATATTAGCATCAATATTAAAATGTTTCATATCAAAAGGCATGAAAAAAAGATGCTCCCAGGCAATCTTTGGGAAGAGGCAGCCTCAGTTTTGCCTGGTGGATAAAGGTCTGACCTGGGTGTTTGCTTCATGTGGAGAAACAGGTCTTGATGGTTTTCCGTACATTTGGGACTGTAAGGATTAAAAAAAAAATTAAAATCATCAAGCTCCACAAAACAAATTATTTGTGAAAAGGTTGCCAAGGGGAACCTCTAGCAGACACTTATTATGTGGATGTGTGTTTCCTGCAGATCACTGTTGCTTCTCTCTTTGTTATTTTTCAGCTCAACTGAAAAAATTATGTGTGATTTTGCTGTAATAGTATTTTGTTGGTTTTGTTTTTCTTTTTCATGGTAGACTAACAAGTAGGGAGGAGTCCAACACACTGTAGAAGCTCATGGATTTTATAACAGCATCACATTTTTATCACAGGACTTAGAATATCCATCCACAAAACAGAAACTACTGGCTTGTTATTTGTAAAAATCAGGTGAAAGACACCCACCATTCCCAGCAATTGCATGAAATTCAATTATGTCCTTCAGGCATCAGGTCATCAGAACTGTAACTAAACTCTGTCTTGAAGCACTGTAAGCTTCAACCCAGTGTCAAGAACAAAAAAGAGGAAGAAGAAGGGTTGCGCTTGGAGGACTTTGGCCAGGTAATGTTCCTGGTACCCCAGCATTCCCACTGACACTGCAGTTGTGCAATAACACCAAACCCCTAAAGCCCCCCTGAGGCTGTGCTGGATATTTATCTTCACCCTTTTGTGAGCTCAGCTGTTGCATAATTGTGGCACAATGCCTCTGAGCAGAGTGTGCTGTAAAATTCACCATCAGAGAACTTTGCAAATATATGTCTGACTGTTTGGAATGGAATATTCTGCTCGGTGTCTGTCAGTGGGGTTTACGGACAGAGAATTCCTGTGTCACTGGGAGCATTCAGGGATCTCCTTTCAATCTTGCTAATACTGAGCAGATGGATGCTATCATTTTTTATTTATTTATTTGTTTATTTATTTTACTCTTTTTATTTCTGTTGGGGCAAAATGCTCTGCATAACAAGCTGACATAAAATTTAAAATGCACGGGGCAGAGCTGTAAGTTCACTTTATGGCCCGGATTTAGTGCCAGCCCTTTGCTCTGAGATTCATTTGCATACATCAGAGATTCCTGGGCTGTGTGTGCGTTGGGGTCACTTATTCATTATTGTAATTTATTTCCAGCACAGCAATACCTCGAGGCCCCAGGGAGAGGCAGTTACACATACATGCATATAATGAAAAGAGAGTTCTTGCCCTGAATTGCTCAACGCAGAGCTACCTACCTGGTACAACAGCATCCCATGCAGAGATGTCAGGGCTGCTTCTAAATAAGATGACACATTTGTGTAGAACTGTATAATGCCACGCAGAGACACTCTCTGTCCTGGAAGCAGTGTAGTTACATCACTACAGACCTATATCTGGGCTAAATTTGCAGTAAATAGTGTATAAACTGACAGCTACAATGCTTCCAGTTCCAGTTATCTCTGAAAGTGCATTTTCCTGTGCAGACCTGTTCTTTAAATTTGCTGCCTAAACAGAATGGGAAAAATAACAGCTAAAAGTTTAAAACTGTCAGACTCAGGAGAGAATTCAGGGGTTTTTCCATTGTGGCTTTAGCTGTCAAAGTAGGATAATGTGGCTTGGGGGCATCTAAATGAACCTGTCTTTACCGAGGAGAAAAACACCAAAACACAAAACCCCACAAAAAGTCTGACGCCCCCCATCAAAACCACAACCCAAATCCAATTTAGCTTAATAAGTCGTATATTTTAAATTCTCACACCTTGCACGCAGAGGTAGACCTGGCTGGAGTGAATTACTCAGAGAAGTAATGAGTTTCTTACAACAGCAGATGAAAATGAATTAATGCTAGATGATTTTTTCTTTATTTTCTTTTTTTTCTCTACTTTTTATAAAGTATTTTACTACCGGTGGGAATTAGTGCAAGGAATTCCCATGGTCTGTGCTGTGCAGGTGGTCAGATTGCATTAACACAGTGCTCCCTTTTGACTCTACAGTCCATTAACTTAAGTATGAAGTTAGAGGAGAAGGGGGGATAAAAATTGGCAGTGGAAGTAATTGATTTTTTCAGGTCAGAAATGAAATCAAATCAGAACAGCAAACATCACTTAGGATCAGCATTTTTATTTATTTATTTATAATGTTCAGCAAATTGAAACAATTTACTTTGGGTTGAGTATCCACATCAACCTGAGATAATCTGACTAAATTCCTTTAAGAACATGTTTAATAAAGGCACAGGTGGAATTTATAAAGCCCAGGGGCAGATATGAAGGGTGTCCTGGGAAAAGGCAAGTTTACAGGCTCTCTAGTCCCTTTGAGGAAATTTTTGTCAGCTTGATCCTCTGATCTGTTCCTTATCTTTATGTGTCCATATGGATTGCTTTTTTATTTTTCATAGATATGTAAAAATAAAAGCATTACACTTTTCTTTATGTTTCCAAGGATGTTTGAGTGCTAAATTTTTAAGAGCAGCCTCAAAGAACATAATGATCTTTGTTACAAGATTTACTTTACACTACTAATGACAATATGAAGCAGCTAAACAAAAATCAGAATAAGAAGTACTGTCATTATGCACAAAAACATTGCAAGAATTCTCATACTATGACATTCTGTTCTATTTTGGAATGAGAAAAAAACAGGTGTCTGAGTTTCTATGAGTTTCATATTCTGAGCTACAAGTATTAGTTACATCTGTGTTTTATCTACTCTGACAATTCTCTGATATCTCTCTCTTTTGGGACTTTCAGCATAACAATCAATTTCAAGGGGTTTGAATCTTTCCCCATCCCCAGAATTCAGTTTATTTCCCCAAAGGCCAGGTGTATTTGAAATGGAGATGCCACACTAAAAATAATTAAATAAATAAGGAGAATTAAATATAAAGAGCAGGTTAGTATCTTCCTTTTCCCTGTGGCTAATTTTTTTCCCCAGAGGTCATAAAAGCTGCTGGAGCAATTATCATCCTGTTACATTCTGGAAGAGCAGTTTTAAATAATTTAAAAAGTAATCTGTTTTTTTAACATAATTACTATCGTTATATTTTTTACATGGAAGTGAACTAAGAGATAAGTACCTTCCAAGTCAATAAATATCTTCGCCTGAAGCCCTAGAACTTTATCTGTGAAGTGTTTATCTTACAAATCCTCCCTAGAAAAACAAAATAATTATTGCCTAATGATAGTAGATGTGAGTTTTCTGTTTCAATTACTAAGTAAGATGCCAAAATATTTGTCAATATTAGAGGAATATCTCTTGAACCTGGTTCTAAATGGAGCATAAAGTGAAACATGGGACATAAATCCACAGGCATGTTTGTTGTTTTCTTACTCTGTTGCCCACAAAATAAGTATCAACATAAGAGTTTGTCTCCCTCCATGAACCTTGCAGAAATCACTCCTCTGCTGTAAATCAATCAAGCCCCTGGGGAAGGAAAGATCCCATTTACTAATAAGATTTCAAGGGTCGACCAGGGAAGACTTTTCATTATAATGGTCTTGTTTTCTGAGGAATGGTTAAAGACTTCCCAAGGTGAAGTACTGAGAGATGTAATCTCTTTCTAATCTCAAGGAACTGCCACTTTCTGTTATTAATATTGCTTTCCCACCATGGGCTACAACTCCAGAAAATACTCAACACATGCCTGGCATTAGGCACATTTTCAAAATCCATTGATTTCCACGGCATTCAAGATGTGTCTCAGGATAAAATATGGTTCCTTCTGCCCCCTGGGAAAAGAAATTATTCCCTGATTTAAATAATGTGATGCCTACATATCAGTAAATAATTTAGGTTCAAGATCCACAAAAAGGTATATAAATAATAATTTCATTCCCTGTGCATATTTCAGATTTCATTTTCAGGGCTGTTGCTATTAACAGCTACTAATCATGGATTCATAGAATAATTAAGGTCAGAAGGGACCTCTGGATATTATCCATTCTAGCCTGATACTAAAAGCAGGCTTAATTAAATCAGGTTGCACAGGACCTTGCCCACTTGAGTTCTGAGTATCTCCAAGGATGGAGGTGTTATTATTACTTTTAATTTTTGCTGTAGTTGTAGTTTTTTGTTGTAGTTGCTATTAAAATTGCATGTTACAAAAGATGAAGCAGAATATGAAATTCTGAACACTCCCAGTTCTGTCATCACTGGCCCTATATGAACTTTTAATCCATCCTTTTAGTGGGATGTTCTTCCCAAAGATGCAATAGAAATTTGTTATTAAAGTCAACAGATCTGGAGCAAACAAAAAGTCATGGAGCTGCTCAGAGGGTGCCAGGTCTAAGAAAATTGAGTATTTACAGATCTTTGCTCTCCCTGCTCCTTTCCAGGTGATGTAAGGTCATAATATCCATGGCAAACCTCCCTTTCACAAAGGGCAGAGGTGAGGTGGGTGAAGGTCGCATGGGGTAAGGAAGAGCAGGTGGCAAAGGATCCAAGAAGGAGTATAAATGAGGAGAGGGAATCCATAAAAATGCTTGACTGGAATAACAATCAAAACCAAAACTCACCTGAAGGCTTGAAGATGCAGACATTTGTACCATTTTTTGCCACTGTATCCATTTTTCTGCTGGGTGAGGGGTAGGAAAAGGGGATAAATTACCACCAGCAGGATGCTGGTGCAGTTGAGAGTCAAGGACAAGGGGAAGAAGGGGTTGATTCTGATCAGGAAACCAGAAGGTCTGATTGCCTCACTGACTGATGGGAGATGTGAGCTGGTTGTGGACAGCAGCCTGGAGAAATGGCAATTCAGAAATTAGGGACACCAGTGGTCAGATTCCCCAAGGAAAGTGGCTTTTAAATGGAAGCTGAAAAATACGGGTGAGAAGCTGGTTTAGGAATAAGAAACTGGAGCAAAGGATTGAGGGGACAACACCTGTAAAATCTGTGAGGATTATTACAGACATTATTAAATTGAAAGTGCCTTGTTTTTCCTGTCTTAAAATAAGCCATGTGAGGAGGGGAATTGTTGTGAACTAAAAATCACCCACTGTTCCAGGAGTTACATGAAGCAATGTCCTCATGCTCTCCTGGGCCTATCACACAAACCAGACACTATTTCCATTTCCTTAACTCCTACTGCTGCAGCATTTTATAATCCCATTCTATCGTTCTGTTTCTCTCTCATCATTTTGCTCTCTAAGAGGCAGACAGGGGATATATTTACAGAACTTATTGTTCCTAAAGTATCACAGGCTGTAAGTTATTCCTGAGCATCTGCTATCAGATTCTGATGGATGTCCTGAGCTGTTTGATACAATCTCTGTGAAGTCAAAATTGAATATGCTTTTTCACCCTGTTCTGGTCCAGCACTAGCAACAATCTCCTCCCTTATATCTTCATCTCCTTTCAACTGTTTTCCATTGAATGATTCCCAAATCTACCCTGATTGCTTCCTTTTTTTTTCTCGTTTTCTCTCCCCACTCCCATTTCCAAAGCAATATTTCAATTCTCAAACCACGTTCTCTTCCAGAATGCTTCTTATCTATCTCTCCACAATCCTAAAAAAAGGCCTTAGATATTCAACCCTCATAACAGCCTGTTTCTTTGTATTCATCTTGAAACAGTTAGACTGAAATAAAATAATAAATTAATTAGCACTTACAGTCCCAGATTTGGATCTAATGCCTGACTCCAACAAAATCCGTGAGATGAGGGAAGTTAATTCATGCACCAATGTACATCACTGACAAAGGGTCCTCATGCTTCAAGAATTGAGCTGGCTCCTTAATGAGAGAAAAAAAAAAAAGAATAAAAAGCTAATTGCATCCGCGCTGTAACTACAGCTGGCAATCAAGCTGTATGCACAGCACTCACGAACATTCAGTAAAAGACAGGGCTACTTCTTCCTCCCACAACATACACTCTGGCACCCAAAATCCAGAGGGTTGCACCAAGGCAGACCAGCTTCGTGTCTGGGGGCCTGACTGAAGCATGTTCCATACCAGTTAGGATTTACAGGAAGCTTCTGTGCTGGGCTCTTGGCTTTGTGTGTGAGTGACTGTGTGCCCTCCTTGATTCAGCACTGATTTTCTGGGTTTTGTTTGTGATGAACACAGATCCAAAGGGACACCTGGCATTGGTGTGATAAACAGTGTGTCACACAAATAGTGTGTCAAACTCACCACCTGAGCAGAAAAAAATCATAATCCATTCTCCATTCCATGGTGATTGCTCTGAAGTTTCAGTTTATGTTTTGTGCAAATGAGAAACAAACCCACTGCTTTTATCCCACATGGATGTTGTTAGTGTCACTTTGAAAACTATCTCAGAATGATGCCTTTCTTCCTAAAATTTACTTTCCTCTATTAGGACACATTTTTGCTTGGACATTACAGCTGTGTGTATGCTGGAAGACTAAACAGGAAGAGCAACCATTAAATGTACACTCCTAAATTCAGCTCCACACTGAAGTCAGACATTGATTTTGCTAAAACTGCTGGAGTCATCCTGTGCATCCTGTTTTGGTCAGTGCCATTTAGGGCTCTTGTAAACATCCCTTGCAGAATTAGTAATGAGAATACATCCTTTATTGGAGAATCAGGGAGTGCAACAGCACGGATGCCAGACATTTCAAAACAGCAGGTCTGAGTGGAAAAGAACAGTCCCAAGTCACATTTAAATCACTTGAATAATGCCGCTGAAACCAAACTATGCTTTCGTCCAATATTTTAAGAGACTTACAAGATATGAGTCCCATGTGGAACTGTAATACATCTTTTTCCCCAAATCTGTGAACAGAACACCTTGACTTACAACATCTTCTTAAAGTACTTGTGTTTTCCCTTTATCTCGTGTGATCTAGGAATTATTTCACCCTTTATCCCATGCTGGCAGATTAAAAGATTTAGTACAAATCTAATAAAAAGTGAGCAGTATATCCATTCTGCTTGGCAACCTCTTCAAATACCACCACATATAATCCAATAGATATCTGCTTATCCTGATTAGCAGAGGACATGTTCAAAATACAGAGGTACCATCTAGCAAGCCACTGAATGAGGCAATCCTGATGTATCTATCCCTGCAGAAGTAAGAAAACTCTGTTGGAGTCAATATCTGCTGGCAGGTGGTGGAGAGAAAAGGAGCATTAAAAGCAAGAAGATCTAAAGGAAAGATTAAGCCATAATCACTGGTGAAAGTTTCTGTAATAGAAAATCAAGGCACTGCTTTGCATGGTTCCATTCTGTCTGGCTTGTTCAGGTTGGCATTAAACAATATAAGATTAAGCACTTGTCAGACGAACTAATGAGTTTTGGATTGATTTCTGTCTTCTGCAATGCTACTAGCATTTTTGACAGATATGATTTATAGGGCATTCTTTGGGCCTGTTCATGAGAAAAGCTGTTTATTTTGGTTGATGGACAGGGTTTCTAATGTTCCCAGTGGAGTGTGCAGATGGCAGGAAGGACAGTAATCTTTGAGACCATCTCTCAATGTCTGGGATATGTCTCTTATAAATTTGTAATCAAGACCTCAAGGAACTAATGTGGGCAGGCTGCCTCTGAAATTGTTTTTGCGACCTTTGGCCAATATAATGGTCCCTGAAAAATGTATGTCTGGTACTTTTGCTGCTTAGCAAATGGAGCTTGTATAGGCAATCAAGAAACTATATTTTCCTTTTTAACTGATGTGACATACATACACAGACACAGAGTTTTGCACTTTTACAGTTCTATTCCCTCCGGCTTAGGAGACCTTTTTTTGGTACATTTTATGTCCATGGATATTTAGTGCACTGGTAGACTACCAAAAAAAGTCAGCCAGGCAGTCTGTGTTGGAAACTTAATAGAATCTCTAAGGTGTGAAGATAACAAATCTAAGCAGCTGCACTACTGAATTATTCTCGTCCGCTGTTCTTGCCATTGATTGTTATTTTTTCTATTTGTGTTGCTCATAATTAAATTGTACAGTCTTGGAATGTAGGCCAGGTCTAAGCTGATACGGCTGCACTGACTGAGAAAAGCTACATGAATATAGAGAAAACATGGGCCTGTCTCCTATAATTTTCTTAATTCTAAAACTAAATAACCAATGTGTTATTGAGAAGAGAGTGTAAAAGACATTGAGTAACATTCATATAAGTTTTTCCCGAAAGTTTCAGAGAAGAAGACTGATTGTGGTGTGAGTTCAAGCATCTAAGATGGACTGCTTTCATAGCTGTCAGGTGATGAATATTGGTTAGATATGTTAGATACGTTAGGTATTAGGAAAGATTAGATATTACAAGGATTAGATTTAAGAAAGAAATTATTGGCTGCGAGGGTGGTGAGGCCCTGGCACAGGTTGCCCAGAGAAGCTGTGGCTGCCCCTGGATCCCTGGCAGTGTCCAAGGCCAGGTTGGACAGGGCTTTCCCTGTTTGTGGCAGGGGGTGGAACTTGATTTTAAAGGTCCCTTCTAATCCCAACTGCTCTATGAGTCCATGATAGTTGCTAATAAGATCATTGACTACTAAGTCAACTTTTTATATCTTGCAATAGGACCCAGAGTATAGAGAAAAATCAAGCTCCCAGGTCAGCACAGGACCAGAAAAGAGCAACATACAAACAGCCCTTTTATTCATTGGACACACGTGACTTGGTGCCACAGTTGTTTCTTGGCTCTAAAAGAGGGCTTTTCCCTTCTTATCCACAACATCCTAAATATCCTGAGTAGTTTTTGCTTCCTATTGGCCCCAGCTAAACAATACAATCTCTTTTCAAAGGAACTTTTAGTCCAAGCACCCCTTTGCTCTCACTTTAGGAGACGCCAGGTGTCTCTGTTGAGGCTGCAGGTTATTGCATTTTATTACTTAGGCATCAAATCTGTGCTAAAACTCTTCCTCTAAACCTCGGAGCTGCTGCCTCGTTATCTGAGAGCACACAGGCTGTGCTGGGCTCTCTGCAAATGCAGTGTGGACAAAGTGTCCGCCTCCTCTTTTACAAATTACTCCCTCTTCTTTCTCTAAAGGGTTATCACTAAACTTGTTGCAGTTTATTCCTTCTTATCTAAGCTTGCATGTCAGAGCTGCCTGTACAATTTCAGGTGAGTTCTCATTGCAATTTTGTGTGGAAAAATTAGATAATTCTTGCCTCTAATGAAGATGCCTCACTGAGTAACCACAGCTGCTTTTCCCACGTCTGTGTGCTGTTCAACACTCTTCTATGACTTCAGGAATATCCTGATCTTCCCTCCCTTAAAATGTTATTAAGTGAAAACCTAGCAGTTTTTACAAGCAGTTCTTGCTATTACTCCCTCTGCTCATGAAATTCCACATTGTTGTATGGGATTTAACCATCTTTAGCATTGTCTACATTAACCATTTCTTCCTATGTGGTATCTAATTTTTCTTCTGCACTGATGACACCTTCCTCCTTCTCACCATCAGCAAATTTCATAAGCAATCTCCTGTACTTCATGCCAAGATTGTTTAAAAAACTAATAATGCATTACCCCAGCCTCTTCAGTAATAATAGCAGGCTATTTCTAGACTTCTTTCACCTTTTCAATACCATTTCTTATGTTTTTAAAGAATCTTGGAGGAATCCTCATTTTCCATTCTTTAACAGAAAATATATTATGAGCCAACAACTAAACTAATAACTAATATTATGAGTTAGTTCTACTGCATGACCATAATTTTTTGACAAACTATTTTTAAACTACTGGATTTGAGAAAGATACTAAGTTTCTCTATGTTGTTTCTCGACTATTTCCATCATTTGACTATTGAGATCAGCTGATGAACCTGAAGTGCAGTGGCTAATTTGTTTTCCCTTTGCTATCTACATGGGCCAAGTATTTTATTTTCCTTTTGCTGTATGTGAAAGTTTTTATTTTCCTTTTGTTATGCATGGTAATGCCTAACTTAACCCAGAGATGATGTGATTCACACATGGTGTGATTCATGGGAATTTCCTGTGCAGGACCAGCAGTTGGACTTAAATGATAATTTTTTGTCCTTTCCAAATCAGAATATTCTATAATTCTGTGATTCTGTAAAACTTTTTTTTTTCTCAAGTTGCTATTTTAAAGGAGTTTATGAGAGTATTGATCACACTCATGGACTTCTAGGAATAAAACTCACGAAGCATTGGCTCTGTGTTTTTTATGGTCGCTTTGGAACCCATATCTTTATTAACATTCCAATCTCATTATAAAAATTATTTTAAAAGATGAAGAAAAAATATCTAGTTTTAGAACCATGTGCATGGTTGCTTTAGTCTCAAAAAATGGAAAAATAAGGATTGTGCTGAATCCCCACTCTTTCCCCATCATCTTCAAGGCATGTCCACAGGAGGACATCCCAGCTGGCAAGAGCTCTACCCCTTCTGAGCCAGCAGCAGAACAAGGCAGATTTTTCTCATACAGTAGTGAGAGATTTTCCTTCCCTTAGCCCGTTTACGTCTGCTTTGGCTTAGCCATAGTTTATACTCACAAATTCCTCGGGATCCAACTTGTTTGCAGTGAATTCCTGCCCAAGTTCATAGAGTTAATTCGGGGCTCAGAATGAAAACTCACTTTGTGCCACAATTTTATTGACCCCTGTAGTCAATAAATCTCCCCTCCCTCCAGTGAGTGAGAGAGTGCAGCACAAAACCCATTTCTCATCACTGTTTTTCTTTGGTTTGATCTGTTAAGAGCAAAAGTTATTCTGCTTCCCCTATTTGGCCCCCGCGGGTTAAAAGGACAGATGAATTTTGGTGAAGTAGTACAACTGTCACCTACTGGTTTCAAATGAAGGTCTGGGAAAGGATTGCTCAGGACTTCAGGTGGCAGATGACTTTTTTTTCTCATACTGCAGATCAAAAATTATTTTTTGGAAGGAAAAAAATGCTCTTTAAAAAAAACATAATTCTTTTCGTGTGATATTATAGGTGCTCCGAACTTCACCTTCTGTCCTCAAAACTCTCCTATTCATACCCAATATCAAATGAATCAATCCCAGACTCTTATGGATGATTATTACTTCTGTGTATATAGCAATTAAATCTCATGGACATGACTCTTCTCATTTTCCATCTGTTCTGTGTCAATGAGCTGTACCAGTGACCTTTTCTACAACCAAGGCCATTCCCTGTTTGTACAGCAATTTCCCCATTTGTGCAGAGAAAATAATGACAACTTTCTTTCCAAGGGCATAGAAAGATATGGCAGTGAATAATGTCCCATGGGCCTAATTCAAAGTCCACTGAAGTAGCTTAGAATCTTTCAGCTGAATTCAACATGCATTCAGTCTAGTGCTGTAAAGCCCAAATCATTCCACTGCAAACCTCAGGGCTGATGTAGCCCCATTCTTGAGGCAGCAAATCATGTAGCAATCAACCCTAATTTCTGAAAACATATTTGTTCGTTAATTTATTCATTATTCATTTTTCATTCCATAATTTTCAGCCCTTGGCAGGTCCCTAGTAAAATTATGCTGTTCTGTGATTGTCCATCTGAATCATATATGGCAAGGGTTTTAATCTGTTTGGTGCAATGACTGAAAGAGAAGGATAATCAATTTGGATATGTTGATATGTTTCCTCCTTTTTTTTTTTTTTTNNCAAATGATGAACTCCCTAAAATTTTTCAAGCTGGTGCAGATCTCTGGAAAAGTTTTATTTACATAGATCTCTGTGTGAAATGTGCAAACACAACATTTTTCTGTGGCCTTTCCTGGCACTTTCAGAATTAGGCAGTGCACCACAGGCTGTATCTGTCCTGGTAAATCATATGTTTCTGGTGCTGCTCTCTGACAGTGAGGCCAACAGGGAAGGATCAACCCAGTTCATATAAATAACATTTCTCACAGTCCAGGGCTGAGATTGGCTGTATGCAAAGTGCCAGCTGAGATTGGCTTCCTGCTTGTGAAAACTTCCAGGCTATTCTGGGATCTGTTTGTAAGTCTGAGAGTCAGCCCAGGTCAGTGCCACATAAACTTCTACAACAGTTTGAAAAACCCTTCTCTAAAATCTGGGAATGCTCTTTGGCAGTTAAAACCTTTGAGGCCACCAGAATGCAGACTGAAAATCCTGCTTTTAAGTGAATAAACTATTTTACTTAAAATCAGAAAAGTATGCTGCATCCAAGAAAATTCAGGCATATAATTTGGTCACCTGACATCATCTTCATCTCTCTCTGTTTATAGCTGATGAGTAAAAACATGTGCCTCCAGAGACTCATCTGGGGAAATTGTACCATGTGAGGAGTTTTGGGGCCTTTAAGTAGTTTGAAGTGATGAATAGTTTGATCACATGAGACTTGGAAAATCTCACTCACCCTTTAATACATTAAAATAGCTCTCATTCATATTTTCTTCTATTTATTTTTTTTTACACAAATTATTTCTAATTCCTGACTTTATGAAATAAATTGTATTTGAAGAGATAAAAAGTATACCTGAAATTACTTGAGTTTATACACAATGAAGACTTTAGACCAAATCTCACAGCAAATATGGGGAAACATTGGTGATTTGCTGGGGAAAGCTGTGGAATCTCTGGCATGGGAAGATTTTAAGGACAGGCTATACAAACACGTCCCTGCTGATATTTTTCTGGGGCAAAGGAAAAGCCTGAGAGACCTACTGAGACCTTGATTATTTTATTATTTGGGGGCCTGAGTCTTATAAATTAAGGGTTGTTAAAATCTTATGACCAGAATTTTATGTCACCCTCCTGGAATATAGGCAATTAAATAAATGTAAAGATAATTGAATTAGAGTTTTCAATTTTGATGATTGTATACCTACTGCTATTTTGTCAATATACAGAATTTCAGTGATTATATTAGTGAACATTTTGCATAATACAACATTTTTAAATAAAGTTGTTTAAAAATTATATGCCTTTCTCCAGTGATTTTTATGTTAAGTTCTAAAAGTAAATGACAGAAAAATTTTATCCACTGGTGTTAAAATCATATTAATTTATGGATAGTGAAACAGAGGCAATGAGAAGAAAAAAAATAAAAGACTGTTTTGAAATCCTTGTGAATCCTGTAAAGCCATAAATTTACCCATGTTTTCAAGCATTAGGAGCTAGTTTGACATCAACACCCTGAGTCAGTAAAGTACTTGGAATACAAATTTTGCTGCCAGTTTTGACTACATACTGAGTCCTGTGTTCCATGGATATGTCTAAAACAAACTATTTGAACATTCAAATGTCATCATCGAAGAAGGAGGCCTGCGGACCTGAAGCATAGATACAGTTTGTATTTCCTGGCACAAATTAAAACCACTTCAAAGACAGCTTAAAAAATCTCCCTGACCTTTGTGATTCAGCATCGAAGATCAGAACAGTGACCCTGTTTATCTCACATTTTCACCCCAGGATCCACTCTCTCTTATTTCTGAAGATCTCAGCCCCATGATACCTCAGTAATGGCTCCCACCTTCTAATTTAAACTTTTTGCACTGTAATCTACTAATCCCTTTATTTTCTACTGCAGTTAAATTCTTTGTTGTTATCCATTTGTTTTGTGACTCCACGGATGTAGACGGAAGGGCTTCATGTGACCTTTGGGATGGAGAGTCTCATTGGACTTACCACCTGCCCCACTGGCAGCCAACAGACCAACATTTAAGGTGTCCAGGATATATTTTGGTAGTGAGTACAATTTTAGCAGAAATTTAATCAACTTGTCCCTGTTAAATATTTATCCAATTATGCAACTGACAAGCGAAAAATGAATGAATTCCTTTTAACGTAATATAAAATAGCACATAGCAGAAGGGAATTTTATCATTAAAGGTATAATGAGATCGTGAACACCTCCAAAGGGGTGAGTTAATCAAATAAGGCCATAATATGACAAGCAGCCTGTCAGAAGAAATTCTATTTGCTGCAGTACGCGAGTTGCATTTGAGTTAATAATTGAGTCGCATAACCACCTTACCAACCTTGTTAGAGGATGTCACACTCAGCCTTGCTGATGAAGGAGGACAAAAGTGGATGCTTTGAAAGGGGAATTCCCAAAGCTGATATTGACAGTGGGTGTAATTACAGGAACTGCTGACACAGATACAGATATTTTCCTCAGGTGTGCATAATCTGTACTGCCTTCCCTTCTACAAAATAATAATCACCCCAGGCTTTGAGTGCATTGTATATATATGTACACTTGAAGAACTAGCTGTTTAGAGAGAACTGTCTGAAGCACATGGCAGAAGAGACTCAAGATATTTCTTTTTCTTTTGAGATGGAAGAATTTAAAGCCCATACCCTTAGCTGGCCTGAAATCTTACAGCTCCACTGACATCAACCGAGCTCTCGTGATTTACACGGGCTAATGCTTTGTCTCACAGTGTGCAATCTTTCTCCATTAATATTTACCTGCTGTTCCATAATGACTACAAAATGCCTGACAATAGCTAGACAGTGGGAGTTCTGTGACTGCCACTTACTACACAAATCATAATCATGCTACTGGTACCTTGCACTTCCTCCATTTATTTGTCATATCCATCTGGTGTCCCTCCCACACTGTCTCCAAGTGCAGTTAACCTGCACTGGGGATGGAAACAGTATTGCAAGAGCAATAGGCAAAAATTGGCATCTGATTTATAACAACAACATGATAATATAGAGACTCCTTCTTTCCCTCCAGAAGTTTACGGTGCTTGGAATAATTTGCAAGTTGTGTTTTGTAGGAGAATAAATGTAAGGTATGAAAAGATCAAAGGATTAGCCTGTGATCCTACTATTGGCAGATCATCTTCCAGTTGTAAAAGATATAAAGAAATAGAAGAAATTCATGTCATTATTAAGAATAATTTCACTACAGGTACAAAACATTACCAAGTCTAAAGCTGTACCGAAGCTGTCATAATAAATCATGAATCTTGTCTAAGACCATTGAAATTCATGTTTTGTGGACTTTTTGAAAAAGTACTAAATGACTGCTGACACAGTTTGCTAGCTTTGGATAAGTTTGTCTTTTGAAAACTTCAAGAATTGAAAACACAGCTCATGCAAAAGGAAGTGCCATGGATTTAATGTGAAAATCATGTTAACTTGTCTACAATGACCTGTCTTACTGATCGTCATACTACCTTGCTGGTCTTGTGATCTTCATATAAAAGAAGACATGACAATGACACCTCTGAACCTCTTCCACCTGAAACACAGCTTCATCTGAAAGCAATAATTTCCAGGAACTGGGATGTAACAATCATATATATCTGAAATGTCTTGAAAAAGAAAACACTGTCATAGCAGTGGGCAGAAATAACACCAGCTACCATAATATACACATATATATCATTAAAAAAAAAAAAATCAATGTTCTACATTGGATTTCAGATGATCCTTATACAAGACTGTCTTTACCACTTATCATGTGATTCTACCATAAACCCATAATTCACTATTTGTTCCCCGTTTCACCGAGCCTTGCAACATTTCATTTGTGATTCAATTTCCACCTGTCAGCTCAGAACAACTGTGCTTCACTTTCCACCACCTATTGTCCCCATCTATTCCTAGTTCCTTTAATACAGAGAAAGTCTCTTCTATGAGTTTCTGCTGCTCCTGCTGCAATGAGGCACTTACCTTGGCTGGCACAGTTTATTACTAGGCACAGTTTATTTGGAACATCAGAACATCCTGCTGCCCCCAAGCAGGGATTTGGGCACCTGCAGGAGACTTAGAGCACTGTCCCCAAAGGCAACCAGCACCTGGGTCTTCAATCAGATGGGGCTGACAGCTGCTTGGCGTTTCTGCTTCAACTCCCCCCTAATTTTGCATTGTGGCACTTTGCTGATTTTATTTCATTAGTAAAATATGCATTAAACCAACCGGAATGGGGGTGTGCTTAAGTAGCTGCCATGTACACGTGGGCCTTTTGTATCCTTCAGGAAAAAGCAAGCAGCCTCGGAGAGGAATATTAAGTAGTACCCAGATAAATCATGTAGCTGAGGAAATGATGGACGGGAGGTAGAGGCCAATGCATTAAAATGCATCTCCTGTGTCTAAGCACTCAAAATTCTAAACCACTGAACAAGCTTCTACAAGCTCAGGCTGGAAAACATCACACAAAGAGGAAGCAATTTTAGTCTCAGCGGCTGGCTGAACCCTCCTTAGTTCAAGAAATCCCAGGTATAGGATATAGGTGCAACCCATAGACAAAAAGAAAATGTATAGGAAACCAGCAACCACAACAAACAGATTTTGTCTCCCAAAGGAGAGCCTAAGGGGGGACCTCAGCACCTGCTGGTTCAAGCTGTCAGGTACAGCTGTCCAAGCAGCTCAGGCTGTGATTTGGTCTTAGCTGAGCTCAATTCAGGCCTCCAGATGTGTCTGTATTTGGGGTAGATTTCTGAGCTATTTTTATGGTCACTGTAGTGAGATTATACAATCCCATTGGCATTCAGGGCACAAAGTCATAACCAGGGTGGGTGGGGCTTTGCACAACCTCGTCCAGTAGAAGGTATCCCTGTCTGGGAGAGGTGGAACTGGGTGAGTTTTAAGGTCTGTTCCAGCTCTAACCATTCTAGGATTCTGTGGTTCTATGAATTTAGATGAGTAGCCAGTTTATAATGATGATTCGTGGCAGAGAACCACTCAGCAGGACCAACCACCCTGACAAGCTCTCCACTGACTGTAAAGACAACTCCACCATCCAGCACAAAAGTAGCCACTTCTACACAGGAGCTTAATTCTGGATATTTTAAGCAGAATCTAGATTCTGCTTACTGGGGTGAAGGTTTTTTGGAGCAGGGTTCAGGGTTTGGGGTGGGTTTTTTAATATTTCAAAAATAAGGTGAGTGTCACATGTGGTCTTGTCCAGACTAATGAGACCCATTAGAGCAGATTTTGAAAATTGTTCTCCTTTAGTGTGTTAAGCTGACTGAGTGTTGCCCATAGGAAAATGTGCTAACCATATCAAAGTCAGAAGCACCAAGTTTTATTCCTGGTGAGCAGGACCAACTCACTCAGGTCCTCCTGTCAAACACTAGGTCAAGGATAGCGACATACCAAAACAGGATGTCAAAACTGGGTACCAAATCCCATCAGATTTCGCATCAGATCATCACCCATGCCAAAGCTCATTGTGATTGCCACAAGCATGTCCCCAATTTCAGTCAGAAATTCAGCTTTCAGCTGCCGATGAACTTGCATATTCAGTAGGCATTCTGGCAGGGTACCACAGCATGAAGACGCAGAAGGCTAAACAGCAGAGCTATAAATAAAGTGGGACTCTGCTTCCAAGAAATGCTAACACCTACACAGCTCACTATCTGTAATTTAACAGGGTACTGAAAGACCAAATTTTCCCCTGCTTGTCTTCAGACTGGGCAGGGAAAAAGAACAACTGGAAGTGAATCAAAATGGGAAGAAACCCTCATGACCAAATATAAAAAATGCAAAAGAAATAGGCAGTGTGTATCTTAGGGAGGTTTAAATTAATTATCTCTTGGTATAGCTGAAGAAGAGACAATGGGTTATTTTTAGCATGCTTCCTTTGCAGTCAATATGTTCCAAACAAGCCATTTTGGTCACATTTTCTGCAAGTCCATGTATTTTCAGAGCTCTGAGTTATGCCTGTGCTCAAATCAGATGAACTGCAGGTTTTCAGATTGCTCCTGTATTTAAACTCCTTTTTGTTTGCTGATTCGTTTATTTCCTACCAGGTACAAACTTCTTCAGGACAAATTTTGGAAAGAGATCTGGGGACAGTAGTGCAGAACTTGATCAGTCTGACACCACTTTCAGTCGGGTATTTTCACTTGATGGCCCCCAAAGATTTCTGAATGCTGCAGAAGGTGTGGGGCAGAGTTAAAAAGCTGCAATTTTTAATGTATCATTAACTTCTCCTTCCTGAGCTGGAACAGATCATCTCTGTCATTTCAATAATGCTGCTAACAACAGAGAGAATTCTTTCCTTGTCTTTAGACTTTGAAGAAACACAATTGCAATTCTAGTCCAGATGCCACTGTGCTGCTTTGAAGAGCTGTGGTAGACAGGGCTATTTTAACAGAATTACAATTCTGTGGGTGTAATAGTACCTGAACCACAAGCCTTCATTAGTATCTATTATATCTTACTCAACAATCAAATGTAGAGAAAAAATTTAATATCAATTCTAATGCCTATAAAATGGATTTTTCTTGTTTTGCCTTGAAAAAAGTACAATTAAAGAAAAGTATTTGAGCTCTAGAAAAGAAAAATTTCAGATTTTTTTTCTTGTTAATTTGGAATTGTATCTTGAAAAGAGAAAACACAATGCTTATCTTTAACAAACAGGGAACAGTAACAAATGTACTGATTTACCTGAAACTACATTCCCACAAAAATACTGGAATAAGTATCTCAAAAGTTGGTAAACACCTAGAGGATAATAAGAGAAGAGCAACAGCCAATTTACATTCATCAAAAACAAATCATGTCAAATTAATCTGATTCCCATTACAACAAGGTAACTTGGCTTGGTGCATAAGGTCGAAACTGGAAATGTCATATTCTTTGACTTTAGCAAAACTTTGACACTCTCTTACATGAAGGACTCAGAAAAAAGTTTGAGAATCTAGGTGACCCTCCAGGGTGTGGGATTACATAGCTGCTGCCAGAGCATCAGAATTAGTTAGCTACCCTCTGTCAATACTGTGGACTATTTAGGATTCTGACTTAGGTCTGACACCATTCATAATTCCATAAATGGTTTGGATGAAAGGACAGAAAGCACATTTATTGCAGTCACAGACACACCAAAGTGAACATCTGTGAACAGTAGGGAAGAGGAGTAGAATTCAAAACAATTGGAGAGAAGTGGAGGAAAAACAGTACAGCTCTATTCAGGAAGGTCAAATGTAAAGTGAATCTCTAGGAAATGCAGAACCACATGCACCAAAGGGGATTTCTGGCCTGGCTGGGATGTGGCAGAATGGGGTCTGAGTGATATTAGACTAAGCTGAAAAAATCTCATGGAAGAACTCACCATAGAACCACAGACTGGCATCTTGTTCAAACCCCCAGGGCAGGGACACCTTCCCTGAGGCCACATTGCTCCAAGCCCTGTCCAGCCTTCCAGGGCACCCACAGCCTCTCTGGGCGCAGCCTCACCACCCTCACAGGGAAGAATTTCTTCCTAATATCTAATCTAATCTTCCTTCTGAGAGTTTAGAATCATTCTTCCTTTTCTCTCACTTCATGCTGTTGTCCAAAGTCCCTCTCCAGCACTCTTGGAGCTGATTTAGGCACTGGAGGTGCTCTAAGGTCTCCCAAAGCCTTCTTTTCTCCAGGTTGAACAACCCCAACCCTCTCAGTCTCAACCTGAGTCAAAACCCCTGTGCTGCTGCACAGTAGGCACAGTAATTTAAAAGGGTGGTGACCATTGGTAAAGGATCCTCTAAAGAGAATGAAACTGATTTGGTCAGGTGCAGAGAATATGACCTAGGAGAAAGATTTGAAAAAATTAAGATAGTTTAATCTAGTGAAAAGAAAAACTGGGAGAAATTGTGGAATCAGTCTTCACTGGTGAAAGGAAGCTTGGGGAAAGAAATAAGCTCTTTTCTCTGTCTACTGTTAGGCCAAGGAGTAATAAAGCAAAAAAGATTAAAATCCGACATCAGGAAATGCTTTCAGCACTGAAGATGTTTAAGAAAAATTGAACCAGCATTTGTCACAAGTGACATAACTGACCCTGTCTTTATGAAAGGAGTCGAACTACATGACCTCTTAATGTCCCTTCCAGTCTCATTTTAATTGATTTCTTCAAGAAAAAAAAAAGTATTTCTTTCTCTGAAAGATACACTTACCCTTAACTGAAGCATAAATACCCTGAAAGTAATAACTGTAACTCCATAGGGTTCACAAAATACACAAGAGTAACAACTGTAAAATAAAATTCTTGATGAGATAGGAATCACTCACAGCTGACAACTGGGAATGGAAACAGATAATCTCAAATTAAACATATTTTTTGTGGGGATTGCTTTTTTGATGGGGGGAAAAAAGAAAGAGCAGTGCAGAACACAAACCCTACCAATCTGTTTTGACTAACTGAGGCACTGATAGATCACATTTACTGATCTCTTCCTGTAAGGCACTGACATCTGAGAATGGGGCAAGGGAGAATCAGTGATGTTCTCTCTATAATTCTGAGAGATACAAGAGTGACTCTGGAGGGAGAGGTTCATGTAACATTGGAGCTTTCAATTTTATTATTGTCATTATTCACCCATAACTATGAATTTGCTTTCATTGTTGCTGCCCTGCTAGCTGGAAATCCTGCTTGAAAAAATACAGCATCCAGCCACAGTTCTGGCCCTATAACTTTCCAAAACCTGTTGGCTTCTCAGCAGCTGGAATGAACTATTCCATCACTGCTGTCCTTGGCAGATGTGATGCTCTCCACTCCCAAGGGCAAAGAGCCCATCAAAGAACATGTCTTGACTGAAAATTCAGGTAGATTCAAGAAGGTCAGAAGATACTATTAATTGCTCATGTCTTTCTCCAACTCAATATTATCCGAATTCCCAAAAACAGGCCTCCCCTTAAAAAAACCCAAAACTAGAACAAGATATATCCTTTAAAAAGCAGCTAGAGCAATGAAATAGCAGCAGAAATAAGATTTCAGTAAAAACTATGTTTCAGAATTTCCTCATAAACTGCATTAAGTATTTAAATGTGCAGATAGCTTTTCAGAATCCAAACAGTCCTTCAAAGAATTGGAGTTTTATTGCTCTACTTTTTAGCCAGTGTGTCAGTTCAATACAGAAGATTCCCCAAGATTCCCATTGCAGCTTTATCTTGGGAATTAATTAAAATTTTATGAGTTATTCTTATGGTGATCAGGCTTTCAAAAAACGAATATTAAGGAAACACTAGAATCAAAAGTTAAGGGGCTAAACAGATGTGTAAAGCCTTTGCAAAATGTATGGATTACCCATATGAGATATCCATATGGTCAGATTTACCTCCTTTCTATGACTGAGCAATTTTTTTACTTCATTGCAGTGACTAACTAAATTCAATATTACACAGTGTAAATTGGAATGATATTCTGGCCTCCCTTATATCTCATTTCCTTTCACTTGCTTTAATAACACTTTTAGGATGTAACAGTAGAATTTAACATGTACACACTTACTGCACTTGGGAAAGGTGCTGGTAAATTTTGTGGGGTCTTCAGGGTACTGCAAGTTGTGAGGCCAAGATTTACTGAACATTTTACCTTTCTACTTCTATATAATGTTGGTTCATCAGAAAAGAAATGTTTCATAGAAGACTTACTGTGTTGGGAGTGGTGTTTGAAGGAGTGTTGCTTTTATGTCCTGGGTTTAGCCACACAAACAACTTAGTCAAGCAAAAGCAGCGTGGCAGCTGCTTTTCTGTAAATGCAAAGGAGTGAAAAGAGAAATGTGGGGCAAGAGTGAAGTCCCAAAACAGGAGAGCCACCTCTGGTGACAGCACTCTGTAGAGCAGTGTTGCTATAAAACATTTTGCCAGTACAGCATCTTGGCCTCATTTTTTCTGATGCTTTGGTGACAAAAAATGTGGTTTAACCTTCAGATAACTGTCCCTGGGGGGGGAAAAAAAAGAAAAAAATGGTGATCAGGATATGAAAGATGCTGGAATCCTTTCAAATAATAGTCAGATGATAGATTTATTATCAGTCTAAATCTAAACATGGAAGAAGGGCTGAACTGGCTCAGGCCAAACTCCTGCCCAGCATTCTACCCCATCTCTGACATCATCTAATAGTAGATAGGAAAGGCAAAATCAGATTGAAGCTTTTTTCCCTCCAAATGGACTCCCAGGCTCTTGTGCACTGCTGCTCCTGAGTCTTTTATTTGACACTCCTGGGTGGTTTTGCTTTGCAGTAATGAATATCCCCAACCCATGAAAATACAAACACCCACAACACTCAGAGCAAACAGGGCAGTAGCAGAAAAGTTGTATTTTAGCAGCCCTGTCTTAGAGTTGCCAGTAACAATCTCATAGACATGGGGCTTGATATGGAAGGCAAGGAGTAGAAAATCAGCCTCACACGCCACAAGATTTTGGACAGATACAGGAACAACGATAATGTGGACCTCAGGGAAGCTTGCTGAAGCAGGATGAGACACAAGCCCAGCTGCAGGAAGATGAACTTTGCCCTGAAACTCAGAAATCCCAGTGAAAAACTCTGCAAAAGCCCAGGGAGTTGTAATAGGTGCAGTTTGAATGTACAGTGCTTTGAAGTTCAGCCTGAGCTTTGCTGCCAGTGCTGACCACTTCAAAAAGTGTCTGGGGCTGTCTGGAGGCAGTGAGCTGCGTGCAGGACAGACATGAATTCGGGAGAAGAACATGAGGTGAGGTGTGGACATCACTCCTACGTGGAAAACTCTGATCCACTGAGACCTGGCACTGAGAGCACTAATTTGTTTCAGTTAAATCATCAAAAAGGTGTGGGAAAAGGTAATGACACTCATATATCACTGAGCCAACTCACACTCATTTTGCAAACATAAAAGCAGAAGGCTTAAAACATATTAATCTACGATTCTCTGGCTCTTCAACGTCCATTCTTAGGGGCATGAAGCTGTCGATGGCTGATCTGATGGCTGATCTTGTCAATTCTAAATCAGAAATAATGAGGCAAATCAGTTACATGTAGGCTGTTGCAAATATTTTTTTTTTTTTCTCCTCTCCTTTGGAACCAATTACCAAAGTAACTCCGAAACAGATAATGTGAAATACAGTCTTGCCAATCAGCAGATTTTCCAGGAGCATCCATCAGTCAGCTGTCTGCAGCTCTGAGATGCAGCTGAACTCTCTCTAAATTAATAAAAAGAAACCATCTGGAAGACACTTTTCTCTTGAGCAAGAAAAGACATGCTGGCTGTTCACTAGTGCAATTGCAAAGCACTTGTGAAATGTCAAGAGCAGTGGAAATTGTTTCACATATTTACCTGTGTTCTCAAGGCCCTTAATTTGAATTTCATTGTGATTTTCGTCTCCTTTGCTGGATTAGAATTCCTATTTTGAGGCATGGCCACAGCCTAGTGCAGAGGGCTCAGCTCAGATGTGGGGAGGTTTTTTCATGGCAAATTCTGGCTCTGCCCATTTCTGAGCTGCAGGGAAGCCACCATAGGATCCCAGATCAGTGCAGATCAGAGCAGGGAGCCCTCATGAACCGAAATGCCAAGGAGCCCAGAACAGAAGGATGCGAAAAAGGAGGAGAAATGGAACAAGGGTGGCATGGATAACCATCACGCAGAAAAAAGAGTTTAATTTCTAGATGCCAGAGTGACAGGTATAAAATACATACATAAAATACATACATAAAATACACGTTCAACTGCTAGTCCATCATGAAATGTGGCTGCACTAATGGAAAAGCAACTTTCTTCATAATAGTTTCCTGTGTCTCTTGACTCTGGTGTGTAAGAGCAGCTGGGAAAACTCAGCACCCTCTTCTGAGGAGCAAGGACCACTGAGCAAAACCTTTTTCAGTTTTTGAAGGAAACTGAAAATGTACCAAAACTATCAACTATGTATTCCCACAGTTTCATTTTATTGCCCTCATATAGATATGCATGTTTTCATAAGCACTTTTTCAGGCATTTTCCAAGAGAATGTATTCCTCTATCAAAACATGCCAGAAATGGGTTCACTCTCATGCAGTTCTAGCAAGAAACTAATTTTGATTTGAGGATGTTCAACTAAAATTAATCGCCAGTGCATGCACAGCACTGGAAAAGAGGTACGACTTTCACTGTAAAAGCTCCTGGAGGTAACATAAAATGGACTAATATTCCTATTAGGCTTATCACACTTGGAAGATTTCAGAGTCTGCACAGATTGATTTTGTCTTGGCACACAGCCTGGACATTTAGATGGACATTTAAAAGGATTTGCAATTCAAGAACATTTTAAGACTACTCAAAAACCCCTATATATGATTGGAGGTGTATCTATTTCTAAACCAGAATTTGATTGAGCAGTTTTAGTGGTCTGTCCTCTATATTCATACAAGATTCTCATATGAAAGTCATGTAAGTGGCATTGTAGATAGCTGTCCCTCTCTTTGATATTTTCCACTTATTTAAGTGTACTGCACTAAGCACACTTTGAAACAGTAATCTACGGTTTAGCTCTATTTCACTTTCTGTTATAACACAGGATCTACCCATGGTGCAAAGGAAATATTTAGCCTGAATTGCCTCCTTATAAGTGAGAACAATCAACACGTTCCCCTAAGGAAAAAAAACCAAAACAAAAAAACCCATCAAAAACGAAACCAAAACAAAAAAACAACCAACCAAAAAACCCCAAAACAAACGAACAAAAACAAGACAAAAAAAATGCAACCAAAACCACAAAAAACCCCAACAACAAAAAAACCGAAATCAAACAAGCAAAAAAAACCCCAAAACAACACAAAAAACTGCCCCAAAAAACCATTCCTTTCTGGACTAGGATGCAGGCAGGATACTGCAACATTCCATTTCAACACATTCGACTACCCAAAATGGGTATGGGATGCACAGCCTTTATAAAATCTCTCTGGTGTAAGTCAGGTCAGTTTCTGAGACCAGAAAGATCCTTTTTTGGTTGATTTTTTTTCCTATAGCCTCGTCTAGCCTTTGGAGGGTCAAACTCACAATTTTCCTATAAGTTTTAGTGAAATTCAGGACTTTTGTTGAACTGCTCTGCCCAATGCAAGCCACAGTCTTAGGAGCACACACTTTAAAAAATTACATTCTTCAAATGATTTTCTGTGTTTTTCTTTCTTCATGTTTCTTCAACACAGAAGATTGGAAAGTATTATCATTCATTGTTTTACACCTCACTGTTTAGCTAATTTGCATGAATTTCAAGTTAAATGGATTTGCTAAACAAAATGCCCCAGTTAGAATCATAGACTCATAGAAGTACTTAGGTTGGAAAATCCCTCTAAGGTCAAATCCAACCCGAAGTTCCTTGGTAGTCACTATGATCAAACTTATTTTGACAAAAATTCACCCACTCCGTGATTTTCATCCATGATTTTTAAACAACCACTTTTCAGTAGGGCTGTAAGTGAAAGATTTCTCCTCACACAACACTATAAGTAAAGTCAGCAAACTGTCAGCTCTGGCAGATTGTGCCTGGTCTCTGTAATTGAGTTTGATTAAGAGTTTTGTTGCCATCACTGGCTTTATTCCATTCCTATGTAAACATTTTACATCTTCTTATTGTTAAATATTGTTTTACTTTGTTTATTTGGTAGAGCTGCCACAGAAGATGAACATTCAAATATAGAATTAATGAACATTGATGTCATTGTGTTGAAAAGAACATAAGGTTGGGAGGGGGAAAAGAGACATTCTAATTATTGGAGTGTTTGGTAGGAGTTTATTTTACAAACACTATCATTATGTTGACAACAGTGAGTCAATATGTTCCACAAGGCTTTTGTTACTTTCAGGAATGGGAGGAGGGAGCATGAATGTTGTTTGTTTCATAGCACAAATCCTATTTTGTGGTCAGAAGCAGTCCTAGCTGCCTGCAGACAAGGGGAAAAGAGAGTTTTGGCTTCCTGCTGTCCCACAACCATTCAGATAATGCAAACCAAGTGGAAACAATCCAAGAGGCATGGCTGAGATGAAGTTGGCAGCCACAGCATTGCAGAATCACAGATTGATTTGGGTTGGAAGGGATCTTAAAGCCCCTCTTGTTCCACCCTGTGCCATGGGCAGGGACACTTTACACCATCCAAGGTTCCTCCAAGCCCTGTCCAACCTGGCCTGGAACACTTCCATCCTCAAAGGATGAGTGTAGAGAGGTTTTCATGGGTCCATGCAGTCCACAAGTGCAACAATGTTGTGATTGGTGCACCGCCACTGGACCCCAGCTTGGCCACGGTGGGCAGGAGTTATGTTTTGCGCGGCAGAGCCGTACCGCGTCCAGAGACTCTTCCCCTCCTAAGCTGGAAAAGATTTCAGACAAGAATTTTGCTCCTGCCACAAACTCCTATTTCATCCCATCAGCCCCAGCAGAAAAAAAAGAGACTACGGTGACAACCACAGTCCAAAAACTCAGCTTGCACCGATTTCCAACATCAATACCAGCCAAACGATCTTAGCTATTATTTTAACTATTCTGCATTATTTTACTATTTTTTTGTTGTATAAAAATTTTCTGTAAGAGTACTTGGGAAAAGCCATTCCCTCTTCAATTTGGTAAAAAATGGTAAGATATTGTGGTTCAAGATGTATTTCCCCACCCCTCTTCTTCCTTATTGTCTACCCTTCTCATATTGTGCTGCCTTTCCCATCCCTGGCTCTGGCCACTCCTTTGGGTTTTCCCTATTGGTTTCTGTACCCCAACTCCACCCATGCACTGCCCCTGTGCCCAGAGATCACTGGGCAATGTGCTGTCCCCACTCCTCTGTCTCTGTAGAAAACCCCTGACCCTCTGCCATGATAATGTCTCTGCATGTGGATGTCTTTGCATCCACGAGGTCTTTGAGTGAGGTCTTCTGCCTCTGCGACCATCTGGTGACCATGTGAATAAACAACTCCCGTGGTCTCTCTGCATAGACCCTCCTCACCTCCTTTATCATCTCCGGCTGTGGAACAGCAGATGAAACCAGAGCTAGCCTATGGCTCCCCAGCCGGTGAGAGCACAGTGTCCAGCCCTGGGACAGCGGGTTTGGAGCTCTGAGGTGCTGAACCGGGCTGGGCAGAGACGCTGTCCAGTAAGGTCTCCTATACCCTTGCAGAGCTAACAATCGCAACACAGCAGCTCTGAAACAGAGACCTCTTGGAGCAGCATCCAGAGACAACTGACTCCATTCCCTGAATTCACTGCAGCAGAAATGAGTGAAGACAGAAATGTATTCCTCTTCGAGTAGTGAAGAGACGAAGATACTTTTGAAAGCATACATAAAAATACCCTTAAACTTCTAAAATTAAGATGATGTCATTTTCTTTTAAGACGTTGAAAGCTTTGCCTTCCTCGGAAGGACAAACAGTTCTTATAAAATGAATTATTTTACCAGCAGTTTACTTCCAAGTTATGTGTCTCAGTATAACAGAGACACCCAAATTAGAAACACGTCTTTCAACAAAACTGCTCAGATCTCCTTTATAATGCAAAGAAAAGAATTGCTGTAAGGGATTTCTTGGGAGAAATAAATTTTCCCATTTTAAAGAGAAAACTTTAAAATACATTTCAAAAATCTGCAAGGCCATGCCTAAATTCTAAATTACCTTTTTTTTTTTTTTTTTTTTAATGTGCCAAGAATTCAAAGAGCTCTGACAAATATATGTTGGAGAAAAACTAAACCACCTTTAAACTTTCTATCAAAAGTGCTCAACAGCTGTTTTCAAATTAATCACTCTCAGGTGATGTCTGTGCCTACATCATCAGACTCTGTTTTCCACCCTCCTGAATTATGGCCAGGTATTCCAAAATATATTCTGCTAAACACTTCAGTGAAGCCCGAGGAATTATTTCTCCATAAATTAGTCCCCACGTCTTTTTGTGCTTAATAAAAACTAGGTATCCTATAGGCCTACAGAAATAAACCTTGCCAAATTAGCTCCTTTAGTAGTGTGGCTGAATAAATGGCATTGCTTACCCCGGTGGCAGCTCCATTACACCCAGGTTGAGGTCATACTTTCTCATTAATGAGGTGGCTGTAACGGGGCCCAAAACAGGATAAATAGTGAGGGAGTCTTCAATCAGCTGAAGTTTGTTCTCATATCAGTGCACTGCAGGCACACCTAGTTAGCTTTCCATTAGTGTTAATCAAGCATGGTAGTTGTGCATCAGCTGGGAGTTAAACCTTAGCCTGCACTTTTGTACCATTCAGAGTCTTTGATTTAATTTCTTGCACAGAGTATCAATCCGTGGATAGGTCTAAGCTGATTTGTAGCCACAGTGATTAGAACCACTGTAATTGATATATGACTAATCAATAGCTATGCTGCAATTCATCAGTGTCACATTTATGAACTGCATGCTAATTAATTTTGTCTTTGCCTCCATGTTTTAAGCACGTGAGGGCTCACATCTTGATTATTATTTGTATTTTTAACTGTAAGAGTCCAAGCCTGGGCAAGGGTGGTGTTGCTAACAAAGTCAACCCAGGAAATCCCCGCAGAAATCACAGGCAGGAGCTGTGTGATAGTCCAAGATGCTCTCTCTGACACAGATAATATTCACACTCTGTGAAGAGCAGGTCAGTAGAAAGGCAGATCCAGAGCTTTCTGAAGGGAAGGAGGCAGACCTGTGATGAAAGGCCAGCTCTGGGTCAGCCAGGTCACAGGATGTGTCCCGTGGGTGTGGCACTTTTGACCAGCAAAGCCACCTCAGCAGCAACAACCTGGGCAGGGCCTTCCTTTCACTGAACTCCATGAAAAAGCCATTGTTTCACAAAAATAATAATCCCTCCCTTGGAATAATAATGCAAACACCATAGATGGCTGCTTCTAGGTGCTGCCCTCAGAGGGCAGTGAGTGTAACCAGCCAAATGCGTGTGGCTCCCATTGTTAACAGCGGCAGCCTAACACCAGAGTGGACTATCAGAGATCTTCCCGGAGCGCAAACAGCAGATTTGCCTGCTTGTTTTTTACCCCAGGAGCCAGAGGAGCTTTATGTTTGTGGTTAAAACCACAACTAACTGAAGTCCCCTATTAAAACAGCAGCAGGAGACAGGAGAGACAGAGATCGACTGGATAAATTTCTTTTCTGCTTTGCAGCTGGCATTGTCAGTGATGTGGGATTGCTCCCCCAGTGTGTCTCCCTGAGTTGTGAGTGGAAGGATGGAAATGGGGTGAGCACAACTGAGCATCCCCTACATTTACAGTATGATGTCTTTGTCCTTCTCATCCTTTACTTAGAAAGGAACAAAAATCAGCTGATGATGTTTGTTCAGAGTGGGAAAGAAAGCTCAGGAGTAAATCTTAGTTGGACTCCAAAATATTCCAAAGAAAAGCCTGAAAGGGTTTGGTTTGATTATTACTTTTTTTCCATTTGTAATTGTTACATGTTCCCCCCTGCACGCATGCATACACTAAAGGCAGTTTTTAAAACCACTTGCATTTCTTTAAATTTAATACCACACTTCTGTACTGCTCCTAAGACAATCCAGTGCTCCAGCACTGGATTTACAATAATGTATAGAAACAGGGTCATTGTTTTGTTGACTGTCTACAAGGGAAGAGGAAAATAACCAATAATTAAAAAATAGTCTGTTGGGGGTGCTGGGGAAAGTGGAACAATGTTGGAAGAGCAAATTAATCTGGATTTATCTCTAGAGAGTAGGAATTAATCTCATTTGTATCCTGATTACTATGCACTGTGCCTAGCTGGAATAAATATTTTAAAAATATAGACGTCAGCCTTTGCTGTGTGACTGAAATGCATATTTGCGACAACAGCACTGAGCTGATGCCACCAGTCCCTCTCCACTGCCATCCACCCACAGGCCAGCCCTGGACACCTGGCTCTGCTTTAGACCTACAGCTCTGGGCTCTGCCAGAAAGTGGTTTGACTTTGTGTTTCAATATGCGTGTGAAAACAGATCTTTGGCAAGAGTAATCATTACTATATTGCTTTACAACCTGATTGTAATCCATCCAAGTGCTCGAGTAGATACAGTGACATCATTTTTATATTTATATACATACATATGTATGATATACACGTGATTCTCTTTGATTGAAGGATTGCGTTTCAAGCACAAAGAACTGGCATTATAAAAACATCTATTTATATCTGCAAATAGAGGGTGTAAGCACCACAGACCCAAAAGAGCACTACAGGCCAAAGGGCATTGATGGCAAGAGGGCAAAAAGGACACTCAGGTCAGGGCCATTGTGTCACATTGTCAGAAAAGGGATTTTAAATGTGGGGAAGCTTAATGAATTGTAAAATGAGGTTTGTTAACTAAAAATTTAGATTTTAATATATGTAATAGAATAATTTCAAATACATGGTCCAGCAGGATCTGCTTCCAAGTCTAAGCTACTATGAAGCTTCTTACTCTGTTTTTGTGCTGTCTTCATTGAGTTTCCTCTCTAGGCTTTTGCTTTGTTCCCATTACTCACTCTCACAATTTTTTTTAGCTTACTGGTTGCCTAGACAATGAAAATTGTGTCAAAAATTGTTATTCCATTTTATATAATGGAACCAGAGCAGGAGAATATTAAGTCCCCCTGATTTTAAAGATTTACATAGGCAGTTTACAGTAAAAGCCTAAAATAACACCCAGATTTCCCAAAGCCAAATTCAGGTCTTTAACCACAATGCTTTGCAACCCAATAGGGATTTTTATTCCTCTTTAATGCGTGGTTGTATTAACTTTAACAAATATTACAGTTAAATTCCAGTCAAGCACGCAGAAGCAAAGCAAACATTAGGTCACACACAACAGCCTGAGGATGGTGTCTCAGATAAAAGGAGCTCAGCAATGGGTTTGAGAGCATAAAAAACTCTGGAACATCAGCTCTGAGCTCTGCTCTGTGTCTGAGACACTACAGGTCATCCTGGGATGTAAATCAAGGGGAACAAATGTTCTCATTCAAGTTAGGCCACAAAAGCAATGCCATTCCCACAAAAACAATGACATTACCATGCAACCTTTCCAAACATCATTAGTGCCACCACTGGGATATGGTCCAGCCCTATATGCACATAACATGTAAAAAACATCTCAACAAATGACTGGAAACACAGAGAGAGCTGCAAGGTTGCCATGAAGCTGAGGGAGCAAAGGAAAGCCATTTGGTGAGGCTGAGGAAAATCCCCTTCTCAGTCTTATCCAAGAAAGGGTTAAAGTTTGATTTGATCAATCTTAAAGAATCTGCAAAAGAGAAGATAACTGATATGCAGCTCTTTAATCTAAGAAAGGGGAAACATAATGAGTTTCAAAGGTTCATGGTAGAAGATAAATTCAAACTACAAATTGCTTCACTTCTTTAACAATGAAAGTTATAAACCACTGGAACATTTTGTCATAGAGCATGATGGATTCCCTTTTGCTTGAAGCTTTAAATCAAGACTAAATACTTTTGTAAATAGATATCTAGCAGCTTAACCAGATGTTATATACCTCAGAAAGTAATAACAGGGTGAAATTGCTTTTGTGTGTGCTATGTGGAAAGTCACACACTGCCCTCAGCATGGCCTGCCTTAGTTTTATTTATCAGTATTACAACTGTGTTGTGGAAATCACCAACACCTGCAGTCAGACATCCTGCTCAGGTTTTGTGGCAGATGCAGTTTCAGATATGAGACCAGAATGTTCTCATGTTCTGAATGTTTGGAAATCCCATAACCAGGCACAGTTCTCATTATTCACATTATTCAGATTATTCATAATCTGAATATTTTAGTATAGTCTTATCAAATAGAACAAGAAATAAAAAACCTGTGCCTCCACGAATTGGTTGTCTAAGCAGTCAGAAACAGAAGTCCATGAGATGAACAGGATTACAGATCCCTTAGGAGGCATTGTGACAAGGAAGCAGTTGCCAAAATATTTATCATCCTGAAATCTGGTCACTTCCCATACTTAAGCGACACCTGAGAAATAAAGTAGTGCAGCATAATATAGTAGCTCATGAAGACAGAGAAATCCTCTCACCTCCTGCTGCTGGATTTCAGGGATGGGGCAACCACAGCTTCTCTGGGCAAGAAGAGAGTCTCTGCCAGTCTCTGACCACTTGAGATTAATTTTGTAAAATTGGGGACTTAGTACTAAAATGCTCAATTTCAATACGACCTTGTGTTATAAACTTGAGATTTAAGATTACAGGCCATTTTTCTTACACAGAGACTTGTTTGTTTAACAATAATTTTAGAAAGGCTGTTTTCTCCTGTTTAGACAGCAGCACCAAGGGCTCCTGCATTTCACTGAAAGGTTGATGAGTATTTCTCTCTCCATCTTAATTAAATTTGAATTCCAGTTACAAGATGGCAGATACTCCATTTCTTGTTCTGGCTGAGATCTCTCACGTTGTTTACATCCCACCTTTAGGGAGGTTGTTACGCCTGCTAATTTCTTCCTGGGAAAGACATAAATAATGTGCACGTTCAGGGTATTCTTTCTGAGGCTGCAGTGTCTGTGTGGGTATTGCTAGAAATGTAGGGAGAGCTTCACCAGTGCACTGAGGTCTGAAGTGGGATTTTATTTTACAGAGGACTTATGAATGTCTTCTGTGCTGCACTGTTGTCCCAAATGTCTTGCGGACAACAACTACAACAATTTTGTCAAAATCAGTATGTCTGTGGGATGTGGATATTTGTGTGGATGGAGAGGGTACCTTTATCTTCCTCAGGATAGGAAACTCAGATTTCCTCAGGAAGGCTTTCTGGTTCTTGCAGGGACTGTCCCAGCAGTGACTGTCTCTAGTCCTATAGAGCTTCGGTCCCTTCCCTTCTTGCCTTGCAGACATATCCCAAAGGATCATATTCCAGGAGATAACATATTGTATTTCAAAATGTTTCATAAGAAGGCCATCTTTTGCTTCCATGGCTGATGAGTGAGAAGAACAGGATATCACCAAAACAGCTCCCACCACTGCACTATCACTTTTTTCCAAAGTATACTTGGTATATTTGATCCTAATTTCCACTTGGTCAGTCTCTGTTGGAAGCAGCATTTCCAATATTTGGAAAATCTCTACAAACTGATTGTTTAGCTGTGGAACAAGCAGCTTACCTTTCCCTCCCCCCATCACTCAGAGCCTTCCAGCCTGTGCTGCTCTGTGGTGGTTACACTGGACCAACACAATATTTTTCTCTCTCAATAAATTCTCAGCTGATATTTGAGTACTATGAGGTTTTCCTGCAGAGGCCCATTTTCTCATTTTAGGATCATATTAAGCAGTCCTGTTTGTAATTCCTTTTCTTAGCTCCTTTTCCAAATGGGCTCTTTCTCTACTGCATGAAGTGATAACTTTGCATATCCTGGGAAGCCACAGCAGACAGCTCTTTTACTTCTTTAAAACCTCGTTCATAATGAAACCTCTCAATCCTTGGTAATATTTTGGCCCTTTCTTTGACTCCCTTTCAAAGATATCAACACCTTTAGAAATGTCCTGAGGAAACCACTTGCATTTATGAAGAAGAACATCCCTTTCTGTCTCTCAAACACACAGACACACCCCAACACACCAATATCCATTGTATCTGTTCCTAATAACTTCTTGCTCCCTAAGCTTCTGCCTTCAAACCAAACCTAGATCGCCCTTGTCTCCCTCTCCTAAAAAAGAAGAGAAGGCTTTTTACAAAGATAATATGTTTTGCTGGGCTAGAAATGGAAATAAATGGAAAAATGGACAAGCTCTCATATAGCCACCTCTGTATCCCCCAGATCACAGGAGCAAAAATAAATCTGTGACACCTCTCTGACTATAGAACTGCAAAACATTTGATCAAGGTATGTTACCAAATGACTAAATAAACACAGAGAAAAAAAAATTGAGCTTATACCTTCCTATTGGTCTTCTCCCTAGCTTGCATTTTTACACTTCACTTCTTTTTATTCTTCTTGCCTTTAAATAAGCAAACTCAGTCTTTCTAATCATTCTTCTTTATGAGGTTGAGCTTGGATTTTTTTTGTTTTGATTCGGTTTTCTCCATGCTTGTCATCATTCTGGCTAAGCAGACAGAATCCCAGTCCCAAGGCAAATTTCCTTTCCTCATCATGTGCCCCGGATGGAGTGAAGCACTTCACTTGTTCCAAGACAACTAGCAATATGTTTATTGATATAAACCAGCAAATTAGCACAGTTTGATAGAAAATACAGCAGTGGTTTAGCGTGATTCAGAGGCGAGGTAAACGTAGTTATTTACTGCATGGAGGACAAGAGCTGGCAGATCTGTCAGGAGGATTCTTTGATTGAGCCATGAGGTTCAGGAAGGATTCTCTGGCGTTGTAAACACCTTCCCAGGCAGGAGTCTGGGGGAAGCTGGATCCACTCCTAGTCCCAGGCTTGGACAATGATTTATATCTAAATGTTTATTTGTGTACAATCAATCCTAGCTACCATTTAAAAGTTTACCATGCTGCTAATCACTCACCAGGGATCCCACAGAATAGAATCACAGAATCACAGAATGTTCTGAACTGGGAGGGATCCACCAGGACCATCAAACTCAGCCCCACAGCCCCACTGCTGGTTGTGGCTCAAGGCAGGGCACACTGCCACGGCATGGGTTGCAAATTCTGCACACAATCTGTCTGCAGCAAAGATTTAGTTCACATGAAAAGATAACTAAAATATCTCCAAGATTAATGAGATATGCAGTGTGTTTTATGTGACTTTGTGCCATTTGTTGATTTATTTATTAGGAAATATAATTTTAAAGGCTTTTAGGAATCACAATATCTTTCCTCATGAAGGCAAACCTTCATTTTCTAGAGTTCTTTTTATTATCTTTATAGCAGTTTAATTGGCAAAACAACAGCACCAGAAACAGAGTGAATTAAATACCCCCCACTACCACTTTTTTTTTCCCTGCGACTGATTTTTTCTTTAATTTTTCTTCTTCCTTTATTGACCTTTAGAATCCAATTGCTACAGTGTTTTCTTTTAAATCTCTGGTAAAGATCATGTATTTGGGTGAAGGAACAAAAGTTATATAGCACATCCCATAAAATGGTCTATAGTCTCTGAAAATGGTATTAGTCTTATAAATCTATTTCAGTTTATAACATTGGATTCAGTAGCCTCTAATCATTGCCTTAAATATATTAATGTCACTGTTTGCCACATCTGTTATCCCCTGGTTTGGTAGCATGGGAAAGCTATTCCATTACTCTCTCTCACCTACACATTTTTTAAAAGTTAAATGTTAATGCCATGCAATATTTTGAACAAACAGCCTGGACTAAATGGCACGGTGGAGCAAATCTTCCAGAGTCTGCAAACACTGCTCTGCCACTGTTGTTAGACACCAGTAGGGATGAATTCCATGTGTCCCTCTGGGGTCTTGTAGGGCATTGTGGTTTAACCCCAGCTCAGCCCCACATACCCCTTGCTCACTCCTCATCCCTGGGCTGGGGAGAGAACCAGAAGACTGAAAATAAGAAAACTCATGGGTTGAGATAAAGACAGCTAAAGGCTAAAGCAGACCATGCAGGCAAACAAAACAAGGAATTCATCCACCTCTTTCCAGGAAAGGCAGGAACTTGGATATCTCCAGGAAAGCAGTGCCCATCATGAATAAGAGTGACCTGGGAACATGAATGCCATCATTACAAAAGTTCCCCCTGCCTCCTACTTATTTCTCCAGCTTTATATCCTAATCATCATATCACATGGTCTGGAATATCCCTTTGGCCAGTTGGGGTCACCTGTCCCAGCTGTGTCTCCTCCCAACTCCTTGAGCAACCCCAGACCCATTGCTGGTGGAGGATCAAAAAAGACCTTCGCTCTGTATAAGCCCTGCTCAGCAATTACAAAAACATCTCTGTGTTATCAGCACTCTTTCCAGCAAAAATCCAAAACACATACCCCTACCATCTGCTCTGAAAAAAAAAAAATGAGCTTTACCACAAAAAATACACACATTGTGTTATTCTTCTGCTTGGGGTGGCTGAAACAGCTTTCTGTTTGTTGAGAGAGGTGATAGTCTGAGCTAGAACATTTTCCACCACTGTAGGGGAAGGTAAGTCAGTGTCACATAAAAAAACCCCAAACTGAAACAGAGGAAGAAAGGGATAGTGAGAAGGAATACACATATTAGAATATCTAAGGGGCACTGAGCAGGAAAGGCAATACCTGCCAAAAATGTGGGATTCTGACCTTTGTCTTCTTGGGCCAGGAATCTGTGTTTATTCTAATCAAAATACAATTGTAGCAGTGCAACACACTGTTTTAGTTTAGCACATATTTAAAGGGGAAAAAATGAAGAAGAAAACCGAACCACAGCTGTATAAGCTATATAAGGGCCAGCATCCTGTGAAATAGGAGATGCAAAAATCAGCAATGTCTTTACCTGAAGGGACAAACTTCAGAAATTCAGTTTCACCCAAGGAAATTGCTGATTCCTTGCTTCCCCTCCATATTCAAGGGGGAAAGGAGCGAAAGGAGTTTTATCATTTATTTTAATCAACACTTTCCTTAACATGTTTAGTGGATGAAGGTGCTGAAGCTGCTGGCTGCAGTTTTCTGTGCATTGCTATTGAGAAAGTGAGCTCAGTATCCAATTTCAGCAGAAAGTCAGCAGGGACTGAGCAAACAACTCCCTTGAACACCCTCCACTGCTATTTCCTCCTCACTGCTCTTTAAACAGAGAATATCTATGCACTCATAAATAAATACATGCAAAACATCTAGATTTGTATTCTCTGATTCCCCACAAAAAAAGAGTCAGATTTTGAAAAATAACACATGCCATGAAGTTAAGTCCAATTTAGCACAGCTAAAGGGCTGCACTTGTTTAAAATGATCAACTTTTAGTGTGGGAACATTCAAGGTCATTGCAAACTCAGCCACTTTCCATTTTACGATGTAGATTAAGTGTTTTGCATCTCAACCTGTATAGTAAATAAAAAATACTGTAGTTAAATATATGACTCTCATCTTTAGAACCAAAGGTCATGTAGGACTTGGAACTGAATACAGAGGAGGTGGAAACCTGTTTTGCACAGCACTGGGACAAAATTAGGGATTCATCTTTAATATTCCCTTGTTTGTGCTTGGTGTATTTATTTCCCAGTTTCCCTAGGCTTTGATAATTTCTTCTGATAGTGAATATGTAGAAAAAGAGTTTGTTTCACACATTTGACTTTTTCAGGTTTCAGTGTCAGAAAATTAAAGTACCTACTGCATAAAGCATTATGCAGTTAAGCAAGCTGTGTTATTCCCTGAGAGCACTTTCCTCAGAAATAAAAAGGAAGAAGAAAGGCTCAAATAAAGGCTTAAATTTTACTTTACAGCAGCAAGAAGGACTTTATAATATATTAAATGGTCTGTGCTGTTGACACTGAGAAAAACAAGCTAGGTTTTGAAGGAAATTATTCCTTTATTGGGTACTTGGATAATTTTTAGTGGAAAAAGGCAACACAGTTGATTTTATTAATAGTAAAATTAGTGGTGTGGGTTTTGTGGTTTTTTTGTGTGTGAGTGTGTGTGTGTGTGTGAAGTTCTCAAAGCATTTTGTAAACAGTAAGACTTCAGTTGTGCCATTAAATAATGGTGCTAATTACTAGTTTTTGTTAAATTAAGTCTTGGTGGGAAGCCCAGGACAAGATGTATTTCAGAAAAGACCACATTTATTGAAAGATCTACATGTCCTTTAAATTCCCCCAGAGTTTGGGACTCCACTTCTGCCTTGGGCAGCCTGTGTCAAGGCTTGGCAACCCTTTCAGTAAGGAATTTTTCCTAATGCAACTTGAAATCATTTCCTTCTGCCCTGTTGCTTGTTTCCAGAGAGGAGCCTTGGAAAGGCACAGGGAGAGAGGAAAGCAAGGGGGGAGACCTGTGGTTACACAGGAATCAAGTATATACAGTCTCCAGACTGTAAAGTGATCTATTTAGTTTGTGTCACTTCCCATTCTCATTATGTTCTTTGTCAAGAGAATGGATTTATGTGCTGCCATTTTCTGCACTCATTACGGTGTTTGTCAAGTTAATGAATAGTCTGAGGATCTGAATTTCCAATACTGAGGAGTGAATTATGGCACACAAATTAAAATAACTCTTCCTCTTTCCCGGGTTCTGCATCCCAAGCTGAGAGACACTTGCTCTGTTCCTTGTACAAGACACCAAGAGCAGCAACAGGGCAAATTGCACTGAATAGTCCTGAGCAGGTCAGAGAGCAGAAATTCACATTTCTATCAACCACCAGGCTTTAAACTTCCAGCATCTCATTTTTACAGCAAAGCCAGGGCAGAAAACGATATAAAATTAACTGGTAACGCTTTATTATAAGTGACAAATAGTTATTATTTTTTTTGGATATTCCTTACAAGAATATTAATCATGGCGAGGTCTTTTGGACTTAGTGTGACTGTTAATATGTGATTCCAGTGGAAATCTGGTGTAATTTAGCATTAATTAATGTCCACTTACTGCAAAGTGCTACCCTATTAATCTATATTCTGAGCTGAGGAAGGAAAGGAAATAAAACAGAGTTAATGAGATCCCAATGTTTCAATCCTGCAGGCTGCAGTGACCTGGACTGCATCATATACCAAAAACAAAAAAAAAATTGTTTCATCCTTTTCGTAGTGTCAGAGGTCAAGACCAAGCTAATAAAGAGAATACCAAGAGAAAAGCAGAGACAAGGCTCAGAGGCTTTTGTTTTCTGAAGGACTGGCTTGCGCAGAACTTGGATGTGCAGGAAAAAGATCTCACAAATGATGCTCTCAGTGAACTTTTTTTCCTGTATGATGCATAGAAGCAAGTTAATCAGAAGCTAGAGAAATCCCCTGAAAAAAATCACAATTTTTCAACAGCAGCAGTAGGACTGTCAGTATGACTTAACAACTCAGCTCAGGCACAAACACAGCAATCCACAGACCTTGGCACTAGCTATGCAGAGTACACGGCAAAACAGAAGTTATTGTGTTTCCCACTCAGATAACTGAGGAAAAGAGAAATGTAAATGAAGATTTTGAAAATCTTTAAAGTTTCTTTGAAATTTATCAGGGTAGAATCACATAGGAGTTTTATTCTGCTTTTTTTGAGTGCACTCCATGATCAAACTACCCATCTCTTTGGGAGAAAGCCTTGAAAAACAGTTATCCATCCACTAACTGCTGAATGAAAAGCCATGGCCTTTTTATACTAGAGAATATTTGAAATAGCTGAAATAAAGCACGACAAACCCCAGCCTTGCTCCACTAAGTCATCTCTCTGCTGTTTAAGCCTCGGCTACATGTTTTAGTGGTCCTTTTCCTCCTCTGCCAGCTCCAAGCACCTGTGCCTCACAGTGCCACTAAAGGAGCTGGAAGAGCTGTTCATTTTCTGCTGCAGGGTTGCAAATGCCAAAAGCCAGGTCTTCAACAGATGAATTATTCATTCTACTTAATAAAACGAAACAAACCCAAGTATCCAGAGGAAGCCAGAAATTCCAACACCTTGAGTGCCATTTCAACAGAGGTCTGCCCATTCTGGGCTACTGTTACTGCTCTCTTCTGTCCTAAATATTAACATATATTACCTAGAATTGTTATTATTACACTCTATAACACTCACCCCATCTATTAAAATAAACTTCATTTCTTTAGGCCTTTCCTAACAATATAACACAAAATGCATCAAATATATGCATCATAATTATGGGGTTTAGAGCTTCTCTCTTTGTCTTTGGCAATTCAGCTGTCTTGCTTGAACTTCTTCTACTTTTTTTCTTGATTAATCTTCTCTACTTTCACCAATTACCAACCCCTGCAGGAGAGAAGATTAAAAAAAAAAATCACAAAACCAAAGAAAGATCAAAATTAAAACTGAGATCCAGTTACTCAAAAAGGAAGGGCTGTGACAATTTTAAGCACAAGCTGAGATGCTCAGGTCATGAGACTGTAAAGAGTTCTACTTGTTGCCACCAATTTGGTGCATCTGCTGTTTTAATAATGGGAGGATTTTTGGTAAGAAATCTCCTCTCACCTTCTTGGACACTGATTTTTGGCTGTTTCTGCTGTGGCAAAGAATGGTCATTTGGTCATTTCTGCTGCTCACTCACCCAACACCTTCTTCTCCTTTGGCTGCAGGATCTGCAGGCTCTTTGTTCTCCTCATCATTCCAGGTGAAATCCTCTGTCCTGACCACCAAGGCACCAAAGTCCATTTGCCTACATTTCTTAAGAATCCTGGGAGGGCAAAACTAGTGTTTAGATCAGACCCAGGAGGAATAATTACTATATGGAAAGAAATAAAAGATTATTTATTAATTCTAACTGATTAAAATATTTATTGCTTTTTAATTCAGACTGAATATCAGGGTTTTTTTTCCTTGAGATGACAGTAGCAATTGCACTCCTAAGATATGATCCACCTGACTGCAGGAATGTTATCAGGGCTAAAACTTATTAAATAAGCCAATTCCAAGTAGATGAAGAGAAGAGAAACACAGCACCATCACAGCACTTCTGGACAATCTGCCAGAGTCAGTATCTTGTCTTTGCTAGATGGCATAGATGATCAAAAGGGAAAAAAATATCTGACAGCTTCTTCTAATGTTCTCCAGTGCATTACAAACCAATCATTCTTAAGTAATCCCAATTTCTGGGAATGTACCAACACAAGGCACCCAAAATTAGGGAGACGCTGTGATACTTCAGCAGTGTGGGTTCTTGTTTTGGAGACAGGCAAGAGAATCTCTCTGTTTTTTGCGTGTGATGATTTCTATCTGGAAAGAAATTGATAAAATTCTTGGAGACTACCTGTGCAGTGAAAATCAGAATGAGTTTAAAAATAAATTACATGGAAGGAGAGCAAAATGTGAACCCAGCCAGGGCTGGGCCTTCCAGATTTTTGGCCCAAAAGTTCCAAAGAGAATTTCATGAGCACTCAGGATGTGTTGGACCGACTGTGCAGGCACTGGGACAGTGATTTCTTAATTTTCAAGAGTATAAAGCAAAAAGAGACCCACCATAGTACAAAATAAGGTCATACAAAGCTCCATCAGAGAAGTCAAATTTTTGTCAAGCCTTCCCCAAGTTTTTTGTTTGCTTGGGGGTGTCTTTTGTTTGGTTTGTTTTTAATTTGTTTAGTGATTGGTTTGAACTTTTGGGTGGATATATTTTTAGCACTTATAGGGTCCTAAACATTCACAATTTAGGAGAATATTTCTCTGTGCATATAATTGTGCATATGTAATGCATACCTGAATAATTTAGAAAAAAAATTAAATAATTACAAAAATTAAAACAGTCAATGCACTTTCTGTTGGTTTCCAAGTTGCATTTGTGGTGTCACCCTGACAACACTCTAAAGCAGAGTCCAGGGCTCAGAAACCAGCAGAAACCTCTGCATGTTTTGAAGGCAGCTATACTACAGGACGTATTTTTACTTTATATGAATATAATATTATATTAATCCCAACTCCAAGGCTCTGTCATCACTCAATCTTCCCATTGTCAGCTGATGTAAATTGAAGAGCATTATATAGAGACCTTATAAACCAATTCAATAAAATAATAAAAAATAATAAAAATAATACGAATGGGGCCAGGACTGAATTAACTTTTCAACCTCTGACAAAATTGTGTTACTATTTACTTGAAGTGCTTTATGCTTCTGCAGTGCCTTGCATTTGTCAGTGGGTGCAGACTCTGTAATGATATCATCATTATATTGAGACGGGTGACTGGGTTTAAAACATTTTTTTCTTTGCCAGAGATGGGGATAGTATGCTTGGTTATGGATATCTATCACCCTAATTCCACCATCACATCATCTTACTGCACTTCATTCCCTCCAGACATGTGTATTCTCAACAGATGAAAGCTTTGATTTTACACAGCCACGAACGTGAGTCTGCTGCACCAGACCTTATTTATTTATATATCCCAACTCCTACACCACAGCTAAAGAGCTTCAATCTCTAAAACATTTGCCCTTTTGGCAACCCTGGCAAGGTAAGGAATTATATTATTTCCTTTAAAAACAGGGGGAATAGTGGCACTGAGAGATAAGTGGCTTTTCTTTGAGAAAGCCGGCAACAAAGCAGAGACAAGAAATGAGAATTTTTCAGATAATCATAATTATCACAAGAAGTCATCGTATTCACCATGCAATCATAAAGCAACAGATAAGGGTGCTTGTTTCCTCCGCTAAAATAACCTTCTGCCTTTCAGACAACACTACATATTTTTCCTAATTATTTATTGTTTTCTATTTTTTAGAGTAGGAAATGCAACAGAAATCTTTTAAATAATGTTAGAGGAGACAAGATTTTGAATAATTCTTTATAAAACTAGCCTGCTAGTGCAATAAAGTGATGTTCCAGAGAGAAAGTTATCAATCATGTGGTTCTGTGATTACTGCATATTAAAATTCCATTTTCCAGAGCTTTACAGAAATATTAGTGTTAATTAGGTAATAAGCTGATAATATTCATTATGGTATATGTTACATGACTTATTTTCTTAGACTTTCAAGAACATTTCATAAAGAAAGAGATCTAAAATACATTTTGAGACGACGGAAAAGTTAATTTTTTCCCTCTTTCTCTTTTATTGTTCCTCTCCTTGAAATATCTTTGCAATTAATTTAAATTTGAAAGAATTGAACTAAATTAATAATTTCCTTCCCAAGAGCCCTTCCAGAGAAAAAAAGGAGATGCAAACAAGTAAAATAATACAAATTATACCATAACTTAATATAAATTTAAAATCTGACTTTACTGATATCACTTCTTTTTGACAGGGATTGAAAATATGGACACAGTAGGTTAAAGGAAGCTCTGAATCAATTGGAAATCATAGGATAACATTTACGGTTTGGAAAGAATTGGATCACTGCTGCCAGGGTTATTTAGAATTTCAGAGTCTCTCTCCCAGGAAAGAGGTTAACTCTCCAGCATCCATCCCTGAATTCTCATCATCAGCTCAGTAGCATGCAAGCTTCTTCAGCTTTAATCTCCAGCCACAAACTTTCCAAACTCCATTTTATGTCCAACAAGATTTTTCTCCTTTTCTTCCACCCCACTGAGCTATTTTCTCTAATCCTTCTGTTCCAATAGCTGAAGAATCTCCTCAGATGTTACAATTACGTATTTATTAATCTCCCATTCATATCCATTTATCCTTGGGCAAAAAATTTCCTCCAGTTTGATTACATCTCTTCCTTTCTTGATGTTCAGCCACACAGGGTGCTCTTAATAAAAATTGCATAGTATGGTTAAAGAGTGTAAGTGGGGTTTTTTGCTGTTCTCCTGTAGGATTTCTTACCCCATTTCTGTTTTAGGTACATAGTTTAACCTTTACCTCATGTAACAATATTTCCCCTTCTCTGCCTCTGACAAGAACACTTTGTCACACATCCTGAAATACCATTCACGTTTTTATTATGCTATTGTATATGTGGTCCACAATCATTCTGTGATAGCCTGAAACAGCCAAGACCAAATTTTTCCTAACTCAGATTCCTGTGTTCTCAGCAGAAGCTCTGATTATTCATCCCCTAGCAGTTCCCAGGTACATTCTGTTTTTCTCTCCCATCATTTGTTACAGATTTATTTCATCTTCTCCCATTACAGATGGCCAATCTCCCCATAACTCCCATTGAGATGTCTCAGTGCCTTGTACAATATCGTTAATATTTCTCTATCTCTACTGGCACTGACAGATCATACTCATATTTTTCATGGTCTCTCCACACTGATTGCCAAAATCTTCTCCTTTAGTCTCTCTGGTTGTCTCCAGCTGAATCTCCAGGCTGGGGCAGAAACCCTTGTTACAAATTTCCCTCACTAGCACATCAACCTTACAATCACATCTTTATCCACTCTGCTTTCAGTTACACTGAGGCTTTTCTATAGACTGTTTCCACCAATTCTAATTCCTAAACCAGACTACATAGTTTGTTTGCTTTAATTATGTACCCCCAAGGAAATTCTCTCGTCATTTTCCCCTTCTTTCCAGAGCATGGATGATTTTCTTCTGCGAGAAGGCCTCATGTCCTAATAGAATCAGACCAAGTAGCCCCATTTCATGGATTCCTTTCCATGTTTCCAAAACACATTTCATAAATTGTCTTATCTTCATGCATGCAACTCCATTCCCTAATTTGATAGAATTTCAAATGAGAACTTCTATGTATTTAAGATTAATGACATTTCTAAAGGCTTTTCAATATGTTTGTCCTTTATGCTGGTGGAGCACCTTTTTATTTCGAAATTTCTAAAGTAACCTCAGAATTTTAGGTGTCCATGTACATGACCTGCTGCCATTAAGAGGGGTCGGACTAATTAACATGTTCCTAAGAACCTGAAAACCTAATTAAAAAAATGTAGAGGAGAGGAGTCTTCACCCTGCACATACCAGAGGAAGGGCAGGCCTGAATGGAATCACCAGAATGATTCTTAGGGGCTGGTGAACCATGGAAATCTAATTTTGTATGGAAATAACCTCATGGTTTATGAGTCATTAGGCAGATTCTGGGCGCATGTCAGGCAACCAGACTCTTCCCAAGTTAGGGAGGTCTCACTGACAAATCCACATCCTGATCAGGACATGACTGCAGGCATCCCCCTGAATCTGGGGAAAGAAACTGAATGAAATTCCCTGCTGTGAGGCCCTTCCCAAGGAGATTTACAGACACTCATCTCCTTCTCCTGCAGCCTCCATCACCTCTTCCTCAGTTTTACCAGTCCTTGGCTTTATTCCTTCCCACCTGGGGCTTGGCTGCAGTTCATATGGGTCTGGATTCTCTGCCATAAAAGAGTCAGACATGCTGTTATGGGAATCTCATGGGAACACAGGTACTCAACAGGATGAACAGAGCCAAATTTAAACACACACCATTAAAATAAATAACATCAAAAATATGAGATAGATCATTCAGTGTGGACTGGAAAATTGGGTATAATTTTTATGCTAAACAATTGTAAAACAGAAATATTTTTCCTGTAACAAAAATATATATAGCGTGTAGTGCCAAGTACGTCTATAAAAGCTCACATTAGACCCTGTGAATTATTACAGACATGTTGGTATTGTTGAAACTTGATTGAACGTGGTACCGGTAAAGTCTCACCTATCTCCACACATATCATAAATTGAATTCATCTGCTTTTTCTATTTTTAATCCTCTCTCCACAACTGTCTTATCTTAACTTTTGCTGTTAATATACATAGGACAATTAAAGCAAAGAGAGCATGAAGAGAAAATACAATAAATCATGGCAACGAAGAATACATAATTATACAGAAGAAATTTGTGTTTTCTGTCTGGACACTAGAGAAGTTTAACCCAACTTGGCATCTGGAAGGAGAAGAATATTATTTCTTGCCTATCTTCCCGTCAGTGTTGGTTATCACTCTTGTTTCCGTAAGAGAGCAGTGAACATGTTTCCTGGAGAAGCTCATTCATATTTATAGGTCTAAACTCACAAGGAAGTTTCATTAAAAAGGCAAAAAGCACAGATAGGTTCAAAAAATATTCAAAAGGACAAACATCTGCCTAGAAAAACCCCATTTATGCCCCACAAAGGTAAAAGTCTCAGAATAATTTTTCCATGAGTAGACATCAGAATCCCTGCAGGCACACCCTGCTGAGACAGAATATCAGATATTAGGGTTCAGGGTTTTGCTCCTCAGATCAATTACCACCCCCAGAATGAGCCACAAATCTCAGCAGAAAATAAATCTCTGTGGAACCATCTTCCAGGAACCTTCAGTCTCCACTGAGACTGTTCAGAATGAATAAGTATCAAATCCTGACAGGACAAGAAGATTTGGTGTTTCATACCCACCCACAACAATTAAAATTTATGCTGCAGTAACCAAGGCACACTGTGTATGCCAACTGTGTAACGCCAAGTCATCTCCCAATTGGGGAATTTAATCCGTTTTCCTTCTTGCAGGAGGCTGAATGAATGAAAATCAAGGTCATGAGTACCAAGACACCACAGCAATGAGAGTCAAGACAAGAATGTGAGATAAATGCAGCACACAGAGCAATGGAGGACAGAAGTTAGACATATTTGCCCCAGGAGTAACTTCTCAAAAAAGAACAAAGTTCTGCCAGGACTGAGTTAGGCCAAGCATTTTGCCATAGAGAAGCACTTTACCCTGTGACAGTAAGATTTTTGGTAGATGACCTTCCTGGCACAGCTAATCTCCATCTGTTTTAGGAGCAAATCTCAGGAGAGTCTCCTTTTAGGATAAAAAACAAATATCTGTACCTTTCAACGGCTTCAGGCCCTGGACTGGGCTTCAGCACCACTAATCCCAGTGCTATGGCTCAGGCATGAGGCTGCATTTAAGGCTATCTGTCACTGTGCTGACAAAGAGGGATTGAAATGTTTATTCAAGAGCTTTATTCTCTTAAGACTTGATTTTGACAGGGATAATTTGCTGCAATTCACAGGGACAAAAGGGAACCCCCACCACACACCCACTCACTCCTTTCTCCATCTCTAGAAATTGAGCAAAATGCTGGACAACTGTAAATACTCACATATATTTATTTCCATTACTTAATGACCCACCAGTGCCTTCTGTGCAGTCATTTGGTCTCATTCTTTTTTCTAATGTGAAGATACCCGCCGGGAAATTGCTGCTAACAAGTGGCAGCCCCTTCATTAGTCACAGGAAAATGTATTTGCAGCCAATCACAGCTTTAATTAAGGATCTGACCCTGTTCCTAGGACAGACAATGGGAAAACAACTCCAGAGAACAGGAAGAGGCACTGAATGCAGCCCACTTGAACCTGGGAGCAAGTTTCTTTCAAGCATATCACAATTTCCATCAATCACTGAATGCAGGGCAGCAAGGACTCTCGAAATTCTGACTGATTGGTCAATCCTTCTACTCCCAAGCAGGAAAACTGTTCCTAAATCACTCATGGCTGCTGCTTGTCCAACCTGTCCTTACACCCCACTCCAGCCCTGGAGGTTCCTCTGTTTCTCCAGGCAATCTCTCACTGTGTTTACCTACATGTAGCCTTAAAAGATTTGGATTTTTTTTCCCCTTGCCACTGTCTGACCTAAATGTCCTCGTGTGGTTTTACATGCCTGGTGTGTCCCTGCCCAGAGTCTCAGTCTCTGAAGGCTCTGCTGGTATTTAGGCTGGCAGAAGGAAGGTGGGAAGATGTGGCACCTGCAAGACGTGGTGGCATTTCAGACCAGTGCTGGACAAACTGAGTCCATCCCATAACAGACCTTCTAGTGGGATGTGGGTCACTTTGGCTGGACCTTCACTGAACCTTGCAGGAACCCCTGTAGTTCTCCATCTCTGACAACATGAAGCTGCTTTGATCAAACTCACCATTTCCCAGGACTGCTGCTTGAGAATAATTGTAGCTTCAGGAGGGCTGACTTTCCGGTGTTAAACCTCCCAATGAGCTTTCAGAACAAGAAGCAGCTGGAATGATCTGCTCAAAAGAAGCACGTTTTAAATTCATTATTTATGCCAGCCTGCAGGGGGGAAATTGTTGTTATTCTCTGTTAAACACCATTTGGCGACCCAGGACTCCTCCCATTACCTGCTGAGCCAAGTTAGCATGTTGCAAGATGCAAAATAAAACTTAATTTATTATGATTAAGCACCATGTGACAAGGAAACAGTCCCAGCACAGCAGCAGCCAGAATGACTTTCTTCCTGAAAGCTCTGTCTTCCCTCATCTGATACTTGTTCTTGTTTGTCTCCTTGATGTTATTCTTTCCTTTTTTATTGTTTGACTCTGTGTGGGAAAAATTACATATGTGTTTTCTTTCCCCTGAAGCTTTTGCTTTCCCATGGTCTATGATTCTTTTTGTGTTTAAGTAATGAACATGTTTTGTTGCGCAAAGAACAATGAGGAGAGAAATAAAATTTTAAAAGCAAAAGCAAAAACAAGTTTCCAAACATAAAACTCTAACTAAGTTTATTGCAAAACTAAGGGAGCTTCCCTTGATGGTGCTATAGCTTAGAGTCAGCTATAAAGAGCTCTGTCTGCTGCTTCAGGCTCTTTCAAGCTGAAATAAGGGAGATTTTGTTTAGATATACAGAGGAAATTCTTGTCTGTAGGGGTGGTGAGGCTCTGGCACAGGGTGCCCAGAGAAGCTGTGGCTGCCCCTGCATCCCTGGCAGTGTCCAAGGCCAGGCTGGACAGAGCTTGGAGCAGCCTGGGATAGTGGAAGGTGCTCCTGCCCATGGCAGGAGATGGAATGGGATGGTCTTGAATGTCCATTCCAAAGTAAACCATTCTGGGATTCTGTGATTCCACCCTCTCTTTTACCAATGCTCTTTGCTTTCTCTGAACCATTCGTCTTACTAATCAAACTCCTGTTTTCTTTCTGCTTCAACCTGGTCCACCTGTGACCTCAACTAAACTATTCTTTCATGTCTACTGTTAGTACCAGATAGCCTTGAAACTGATCAAAGGCTCAGTAATGGCACCAGACCTGTTAATTACAGGGGACTTCAAATCAAAAAGAATCATTATTCTGATTAAGATCTCAACATTAATCCTCATTGTTACAGCTTAACCTTGGTAGGCAGCTGAACATCACTCATTAGAAACTAGCAAAATACAAAGGATAATAAATGGTAAGTTTTTCTCAAGGAAACACAAGAAGATTTAACAGTTTAAACCATTGTGGAGAATAGAATGGAGTAGGAAATGGAATAAAATAGATATTTTAAATTGAGTAGTAATCATACACAACCTTGGACCTTCAAAGAGCTACAGAATATTGTAATTACCCTTGTCCTCTGAAATGCTAGAGCCCCAGTGTGTCTGCATACCCTTAAGCCTCAGGTGTTGAGTGAGGAGGAGCTAGAAACAGCTGTTACATGGTTTTCCAAAGTGATCTTTGAAAATCTGATTCTATTCTATTCTATTCTAGTCTTCTCCTATTTGTTTTTTGTACTTTGATCCTCTGACCTTCTCAATACCACCTTCATAAAAATTTGGCCTTCTCAGTTTTTATGGTTTTTTTATTTTTGTGTTTTAAGCAGAAAAAAAAGATGAAGATCATGATAAGCAGTGTTTACTGAGGAAGGAATTTTACATCTTAAATTTCCTGTGTAAAAAGGAAAATTTTTACTTGCTTGCTTGCTTGTGCACTTTTGCATCTCGGTTAATTATCCTAAATTTTTAACACACTTTCAAATGTCATCCAGATAAGCCTACAGGGAACCCTCCAGAATTTTAGCAAGTTCAGATGCCACCAGAACAAATATTTCTTCAAGGCTGCCTCTGGAATTTTCTTGTGGCTTCTGCATTTGCCTGAGTGAGACAAAGAGGCAAATGTGTAACACCAACTGTATGGCTGCAGCACAGGTATTTTTACAAAAGAACAAAAGCAGCTCATTTTGGTGAAAATAAATGTGCCTTCAGAGGTTAAAAATGGGTTGGAAAGGAAAGCAAAACCTGTGGTTTAGGACTAACCAAGCAAGTCCTGTTTTAGTGCTGCAGGACCAAGTTTTGGCTTTGTCACTGCTGTGCTGCTGCTCAGTCCAAACTCTCACAGAAAACACATTTGTCTCTCTGCTCACAACAAACTCAAAAGGGAAGGGGAGGCTGCAGGGGTTTAAGGGTGAAACAAGACTTTTTATGTCTCCAATTCATATCCATCAAAGACAAAAGGAAACAACTCCAATATCTTATTTTAATGTTTTCGTTTATTGTGGAGTTTAGATGTCATAAAAAGTGTATGTTTAAAATGTCCTTTAGGAGTTACAGTCCCATAAAATCTTGTAACCAAGTGACATGCAATAATGAAACTCCCTCCACAAACTACAGCAAAATGAGATTTTTTTTTTAATTATAATCATCAAATAGTTTGCCTCAGGGTATTGATGGAATTATATATAAACCTTATGTGCTTCTGGAAGACAAAGAAGAAAAAGAGAAAGGAGGGGAGGG
>VZRM01004884.1:164070-218990 GCA_013397955.1 Grantiella picta
GAGGAGAGGAGAGGAGAGGAGAGGAGAGGAGAGGAGAGGAGAGGAGATTTAAGTGAATAGTGGGTGAAAGGGAAGACAAGTCCTGGAGTAACTGTCTTTTTAGACAGACATGAAGCAAATAATATATTAAAAAAACCCAAACAAAATGTTCATTTAACCATTTTTAAGCAAATAATTGCTTATGGTTGTGCTTTTATTACTTATCCCCCTTAACTGTAATACTTAAAAAAGGAAAAAAAAATTAGAAGCATATTAGAGTTAAAATAGCACATCCAGTTGACATGTTTATCCAGGCAGATAGAGCCATTTATCCAGTAAAAAGGGCTTTTGTAACCCTTTAAGATGTAGCTTGTCATAATATCAATGCTTCTAAGGAGGTCACTGCACCACACTTCATAGGCTTTCCCCCTACCCTTACCTAAACGCTGAATTAAAATTCAGATTTATAAAATGGCAAAGTTGTGGAATCTTCATATCAGTTCTGAGCCTAGACTTCACTGAACTCCTCCACACAAGTTCAGTTTTGCACAGTTTACTTTTTGTTTGAGGTCTCAGCATATCTAATTTATCTGACATTCAGACACCACAATTATCTGTGGAATACAGCGTTTCTGCACATAATGGGTAATGTGACATATGCAAATGTTTTCTTTCCACAAGTAGCTGGAGCAGTAGTAGAGATACCACTGTAATTATAACTGGAAAAATGAAGTGGATGACAGTGTAATATAAACAGATAACAACTTAGGCTACTTACTTAGAGCTCATTTTTTTTGTAGAATTCAGCTATCACAGTTATGCAAAGGCAAGACCAAATATCCTCTTTGACATTGGAGCTGTGCAGTTTTTTCTCCAGCCCTACATTAGAAGAGGCTTTTTGCAGAATTTGTAACAAGAAAACAAAAAAAGTGCTAGGCTAATACTTACAGGTTGTAGCATTTAATTGAATACCTATTGAATTTGATTTTTCTGTAAACCATAAATATGGAAATGCCCATGGGCTTCTTTGGAAGATGAGAGAAGAATGGTGCTCTTCATGTAGTGCTTTGTGTCATTGGAAAAATTCTGACTTCAACATTTATCTCAATAATCAGCAGAATTTCCTTGTTTCTCATTCTCATAGTATTTGTTTTGTTTTACACTGATGCAGTACAGGATTCTTCAGTAATGGGTATTTGCCTCCCAGATTTTCCACCAGCTCATGACTTTGGGAAGGACATTGGGAAGTTCTGGTCATGGAACATCCCTAGTGTTTCACAGAGGGAAAACAACATTACCAGCCATGTGATGGAAAATGCAGAAAAATGAGGCAGCTGACAGAATCCTTGAGCTGGGAAAAGTTTCATTTTGCTGGCTGCCTGAGGATTAAAAAACAAATCTTATGCTTAGATTTATTTGCACTTTCCCCATAGGTTTCCATGAACTTTCCACATGGCAAAATGCAGGTCTGACAGCCACCAACAGGTTAAAGGTACTTGTTGAAAGAAGGATTTTTTTTTTTTTTTCTCCCTGCTGATATTTTTGCAGTGACATTTAGCAGGGCTTCAGTAGGTGCTCCATGAGCCCAGGACACAGCAAAGTGACAGTAGCCTCTGGCACTCAGCACCTGTCACCAGAGCCGCGATGATCAACGTTTCATTTGCCCTTCATGTCAGGGAGGATGTTACATTTTTTTGGTGATCAAATGTGAAACTTTCCTCAACTTTGAAAGCGTTAATACAACGGCAGGGATTAAAAGGAGACACAGGTGGTAAGAAGAGAGGGGAAGAGGAATGGCACTTGCTTTGAAAATCAGCCAGCAGCAAGAGCAACCACAAAAAACTTCAAGGTCCCTCCTGCCGTGTCAGTTTGCTCCAAGCACCACAGACTTGGGAGGTGACGGGGTGTTTGGTTTTTTTTACTGGGTGCAAGTGATGCCTTAAAGCTGGTAAAAATAAGAGGCAGACACAGCAGTATAGGGAAAAAAGGATATTACCTTGTTTCTAATAGGATCCCTGGTGCACCGTCATCAAAGGTGGAAACACGCCAAGGAGCACACTCCATGTACAATGTTTATACAATTTTATGGATCACCAATTAGCATATCTACCTAAATTCCTTCAACAAGAAACTTAACAAATGAAGTAATTGTCCCCCTATTCTAATTATCCACCCCCAAATGAGACTACAGCCTAGTTTACAAAAACATGTTCCAGAGAGGAGGCTCTGTCCAAGGTTGGAACCTCTAGTTTTGAGATAGTAGGGATGTTTCATCTTACCCCAGAGAACCCCCAAGCTAAGTTAAATATCAGACTACAAGAGTTAAAACATGTAGGGCTAAGGAGTGTTTGCGAAGGGTACAAGGAAAGGGAAAGGATATAAAAATGTATAAAAAGAGTATAAAAATGTACAAAAAGGGTATAAAAAGAAAAGACAAAAAACCATCAGGCATCACCAGTGAGTGTGCAGCTGTGAGAGCTGTGAGCCTGGAGAAAGAATGCTGCTCCTGCTGATGAGCACAGCTGAGTTTAACCTTTGAAATAACCGTGAGTGACCTTGGTTTCAGGAGGCCTGGGACAGGGACAATTTCTGGAAAGTGAGTTTGGATGTGGCTTCCTCATCTTGAGAAAGAAGGTGCTTCACTGGGATATTGACGGGCTGGAGCAGCTCCAGGAAAGGGAACTGGAAGGTTCTGGAGCACCAGGATGAGGGAACTGGGAAATGAGCTCAGCCTGGAGAAAAGGAGGCTCAGGGGGACCTTGTGGCTCTGCACAACTCCTGACAGGAGGGGACAGCTGGGGCGATGTTGCTCCCAGGAACAAGGGACAAGACAAGAGGAAACAGCCTCAAGTGTGAAATTGGAGGTTTAGATTGGATATCGGGAAAAATTTCTTCACCTGAAGGGTTGTCAAGCACTGGCACAGGCTTTCCAGGGAAGTGGTGAAATCACTGTCCTGAAGGGATTTAAAACACATGTGGATTTGGCACCTGGGGACCTGTGAGTACTGGCAGCGCTGGATTAATGGTTGAATTAAATAATCTTAGAAGTCTTTTCCACCCTAAATGACTCACTAGCATGGCTGCAAGTTGTTTTGGGCTGCTGATGGCAGTGCCTGTGGGATCTAGGTTTTTAACAGATTACTTAATGCTCAGCTAACTGGTACTTGCCAGTTAGATTCTCTTTCATTAGAGCATCTCAACAAGATTTGAGGCAGCCAAGCCTTTTGTCATGGAAGTCACTACCTGTTTTTGCTGCTTTAATCATCTATGATACTCTTAGCAAAGCTGACTGAATAGCTCAAAATGAACCAGTTATGCAACCAATTGTCTCACATCAGTTTTATCTGCAATTTCTGTCACGTGTACCTGTTCTTGTTTGAGATGGATTTGTACGTAGAGAAATACAGGAATACACACTACATGTATGGTTTCTTTCATGTTTTGTAACTTTGAATGCAAAGGTTATTCAGTTTTCATAGATTCTCTTCCCTGCTTAAAAAAAATAAAAAGTTAGAGTATCAAAAATGCTGATGATAATAATGTAGTAACCCCTTCTCAAACTATATCTATCTATACAAATATTCATCTGCAATCTAGCTAAAAGATTGTCTAATAAATATCAGGTAGCTCTGGATCTTTTGTTATTGAGAGTGCTAAGGGAAACCCCGCTCCTGTGACAAATCACACTGATCTTCAGCAGAATTGCAGACTCTTACTGAAACAAACATTCTCTATTTTCAGAGTGTACACAAAAGCAAAACAGGGGTAAAAAGTAAAAAAAATAGTGACTAATTGTAGTCAATATGGCATTTTCCTTTATTGCGCACAAATGGTAAATCCTGAGAACATGGAGGGTCGTAAAGCAGGTGGTTTCCTGCTTTTCCTATAGGGGTAACAGAAAATATCTTATTTAGTACACGGCACTCTTGAGGCAGGAATACATTTGCTTTCCAGAAGAACATAAGTTAAATATTTTTAGATCTTTCCTTTTTCACTTTGGTTCTTTAGTGCCTTGTCATTAGTCCAGGGATTTCAATGCAAAAACTCTTGCAGAGGCAGAGTCCAGGAGCTGAACTCCTATTAAATTTATTTCTATTAGTTAAAAAGTGGACTTTTAGGCACCATAGATCTTACAGCAATGGATTTTCTAGTTTATTATTTAGACAGGTGTAGTGTTGCAGTTTAATGGATGGTATAGCAGACCTTACCGGAGACCATCTCTGCCCAGCCCGGTTCAGCACCTCAGAGCTCCAAACCCTCTGTCCCAGGGCTGGACACTGTGCTCTCACTGGCCGGGGAGCCATAGGCTGGCTCTGGTTTCATCTGCTTCCACAACCGGCAGTGGTAAAGGAGGCGAGGAGGGTCTATGCACGATGTTTGTGGAAGATTTTATTCACATGGTGCCCCAGGGGCCAAAGACCTCCCAGAGGCAGAGATGTCTCATGGGCAAAGACCTCACATGCACAGACACATGTGCACAGACCATGTGCACAGACACACGTGGTGCATAGACAACAACATGGCAGAGGGTGAGGAGTTTTCTAGGGAGACAGGAGCGCGGGGACAGCACATTGTGAAAAACAAAGTTCACTCTCCTGTTGAAATTTAAAAAGTTTAATAAAAGACAATAGGGGACACCAAACAATAAAGCAAAGAAACAGTGCTGGGTGCTTGGCCCTGGGCCAAGAAGCACACCTGCCACTGAGGGAGTCGTCTTAAATACTCTTTGTATTGCGTCAGCCTTATGCCTATTCATAAGCATTCATGCATATTCAAACTTTTCTCAAAACTATTTTGCATGTTCCAAGAACTATTTTGCATGGCTCCTCCTTGGTCCCGCCTTTTTAGAGCATGCGCTTTTTCGGCTGTGGTTTCTTCTAGCTTTGGTTATCGATTCGCAGTTTGGGCTTGGGTCCATAGTCCTCACATCTGGTTATAGGCTGATAGTCAGGTATCAGGGGCAGGTCTTCTTTTTGGGTGTTATCCAGTCAAGCAGGTAGTGTGATTAGTAAAAGAAAGTTTTTCAAACTACTTTTATTAGTTTTTTACTACTATATCAAAATCTAGTTCATAACAGAAATTAAAACATTGGTTATATACCTCTATCTTTCTGACAAGACTACTTCTGTAAAAAGAATAAAACCATACACACAATGAATATCTGCGAAAAGCCAACATTATATTAGTACGTATTTATCACAACATTGACCCAGTGATCTCTGGGCACAGGGGAGGTACATGGGCTGAGTTAGGGTACAGGAAGCAATAGGGAAACCCCGAGGGCATGGACAGGACCACATGGGGTGGGGAAAGCAGGACAATAGGGGAAGAGTAATCACTTTAAGAAAGGGGTGGGGAAACTGCAGTTTGTACCACAACAATGTAGATATCTTAATTCTCTGTCTAAAACACACGAAGTTTCTTTATCTGACCAAACAGTGGAATGCTTTGTGGCTCTAGAAAGGGAAGTTGTATCAGCAGCTGAAAACCAGGAGTTTGCAAAAAAAAAAAGGTATCTGAAGTGGCCTTAGCTCTCCAAGAGCTGTCACAGACTGGTACCACTGCTCCTCCCTGCATTCATCACTAGAAACAGGCCAGTTTGGGATGTGAAACTTCACTTCTTTTTTTTTTTTTAACTTTTGCTCATCAGGGGAAGGGAAAGCAAAGTTTAAAAGAGCAGTGGAGAGAAATAATAAGAAATCTTTGACAAACCCAAGGAGGTTAAACATGTCCCTGGGCTGAGGTGAAGGATGTTCCTCAGGCCATGATAGGAGCCCAGATTGCACAGGGAGCTGCGGGGTGCTTCCCTCCAGCCCCACTGGTTCTTTAGTGGTCAGGGCACTTCCCCAGAATACTGTTTGATCCATGTTTCTGCCTGGGAGAACCCTGGTATCACATATACCAGGCAAGTGCTGCTACAGCTGGATGTTTACATACCAAAGGCAAGTGCAACCCTTCTGTCATTCTTGAAATAGAAACAGCTTTAACACTTTGGGGGCATGTTACACATTCTTTAAGAATGCCTAACAAGTTGAGTTGGCAGTCAGGTCCCCAGTGCCAGCTGCAATTTTAACCTCAATTTTGAGTTTCTTTTGCTCTTGTGCAGCCTGTGGTCCTTGATAAAGAGGGCTGAATTTATATGGTCTCCTGTGAGCCTTGCTCTGGGCAGATTAATAGAGCTCATATCCCTTTCCACATGCCACTTCAGCAAAGAGAACATTATTACTGAACATTTTTCTGCCTAAATGACAGCTTGGGTTCTGCAGCTTGGTCCAAAGTCTGCTGGACCTGCTGAGGGTGCAACTCAGATGTGGTTCCCTCTTTCTCTATACTGTCTCTACAGCTCTCCATGGCTCTTTTAAAACTTGGCCTGCTCATTCTGTTGTGAAAAAATTATCAGTCCATATTTCAGTCCATAAGACACCCTCATGCAAAAGGGGCAATATTTGTGTCAGTACCTATATCTTACAGAAATGATGCATATGACCCGTTTTACTCAAGGGCTGTTAGACTGGAAAAGCACAGCAATGACCCAGTTTGTGCCAGGTGGCCTGAGGATTGGATCCCATTCCTCTGGGAGCATCACAGAGGGACTGCAGCTGTGGTCACTGGAGATCACCCTCCTCAGCTGCTTTCAAGCCACTGATCTCATCACACATCTCAACCACTCTTTTTTTCTTAATTCCACCCCCTCTGAGCTTTTCTGCTGCCCTCCTGGTTTGAGGAGCTCCATCTCCTGAGGTAGAGCATGAGCAGGTGTGGGAGCTGTTCATTATCAAAGCAGACTCCACGTGCTGGTTTGTTAGCAGTGACCCACATGAACTGGAGAAATAGACACATATCTACTGTGCAAAGGCAATGACATATGGAGTTCAGCATGGCTTTGTACCCAAAATGGTATTTTAACTTTCAGCCTTCAAGCAGAGACTCCAGGCAGAGACTCCAGGTTGCATCTCATTTTGATTCTTTCTTTCTTAATTTGTAACCATCACTTGATTTAGTAAATGCCAGAATTCAGCTTTGAGGATGAATGAAAAAGCCTCAGGAAACTAATGACCTCCTTAATAAAAGAATACGATAACTTCACTAGATTTAATATTTCTGGTTTCTGTAAGGATTGAATTGGAAATTTTTTTTCTTCCTTTCTGCAGGGGGAAAATGAAAGTACCTGGACTTCACAGCTAGTTACTAGATATTATGTGCAGTGGTAGAAACAGAAAGTATTGACTTTCATTACAAGTCAGAAATAGGCATGTTACAAAAAGAAGAATTTTTAAATATCTGCCATAGAAGGCCAAAGAGTATTTGCCTTTCCTGAGATCGTTCTTATTTAAATGGGGCTCAGAATTTAAAAGTAAATGTAAAATCCATCCCAGATGTATTTACACTCACTTTCCAGTCCCCCATGCAGGAAGATTTAAAGCATTACTGGTTTCAGCTATCTTCTCAAAGTGTTTTTTGTGAAGCTGACATTTCTCCCTTCCAAACAGCAAGTGAGGCTGACTCTTCAGGCACAAATCCCCATCTGTTGAAGCCCTTGGGATATCACAGGCTACAAGTTCAAAAAGTTGCTGCAAGATCAAAACTCGTCACTATCTGATGAGGAATTTTTTGCAAAGCTTCGTACCTATTGGACCATTCATCTGGTTAAGTTGTCCTGTCCTGCTCAGACAGGATGTAAAAAGAGCAAATGTCAAAGCAAATTCAAGGAATCTCTCAAATTCTTCAGCAAAAGTGTTTTCCAGCCTGGCACAGCTGCCAAGGGCAATGGTCAAGTCCCCATCCCAGGAGGGATTTACAAGGATGTGGCACTCGGTTCGTGGTTTATTGGTGGGCTTGGCAGTGTTGGGGTAATGGTTGTACTCAATGAACATAGAGGTATTTTAAATGATTCTCTAAGTCTATGAAATAGGCATTCGTCACCTATTTTTGTCACATCACTGGATCAGACCAGGAGTGTATCTCACCGGGCCTCGACCACACAGAAGTGCATCTTACTTTGGCAGCCACATTGGTTTCCCCTGATCAAGAACAGATACAGGCAAGAACTCCTGTGGATAATTAATTCTGTCCTAGAGTAGTTCTGAAATAGGTGTAAATAGCTCCCCTCCAGGGGCAGCTGTCTCCATGTACTTCCAATAAATAGAATATACATCATCAGTTTTAACTAGTTGCTCTGACTTTTCAAGTTTTAACTAGTTGCTCTAACTTTTCACCAAGGCTGTTAAAAAGAAGCAATTGTTTCCTTCTAACGTTTTACTTAAAATACATTTTGAGTGCAGGATAAGTGAAAATGTTTATGAGAAACTTACTGGGACCACATGGGAAGAATTCTGACTTTGAGTTTTGACAGTGAGTTTGTAGCCTGGCTCACAAGGTGAAAGTTAAAAAACTTTAAACTGGAATGACCTTGCCCAACTTAATTTGAATCATCTGAAGAGACATTTTCCTTTTTTTCAGACTTTTGGAAGGCTTTTGCTTTCATTTTATAATGTGAAGTCAGAACAACAAAAGGTTAACATTTATGTATTTTTTCCTTTAATACTGCCAGAAATACGATATTTCAATTATTAAAAAATATAAATAATAACAGTCAAACCTGAGAAGTGTTCTCAATTTAAATTTTCTAGAATTCTCTGGTGAAAATGCTTTACTACAAAATTCCCAAATAGGCCTACTCAATGTAGAAATATAAGAAGTACTACAGAACATATGTAAGGAGAACGAAATAAATGAGATCTCATCCGTCTGTTGAGGCTGACTGCTATTTGTAAGATTGTTTTAAAAATTGATGGTTAGAAGTTTTTGTTTACCAAAAGAGAGCCAGAGGGGACTGTTGATGATCAGTCCTGTCTTTAAACAGCCCATTATCCTTGATCCAAAATGCAGACCTTTTTGCACAATGCAGGCAGTGTCAGGCAGAGCTCCACAAAAAATGCTATGAATGCTTCCAGGTATTTTCTTCACTGAAAGACAGCTTGTGAGACCCAGGGACTAATGAAAGTGCTTTTGAAAAAGTATCAGGTAAAGTTACAGCTCAAAACCAAGTTCACATCAGCAAATTCACTGACGACACAAAGCTGGGAGGAGTGGCTGATACATCAAAGGGTTCGGAAGGACCTCACAGGCTGGAGAGATGTGCCGAGAAGAACCTCCTGAAGTTCAGCAGAGCAAATGCAGGTCCAGCACGGGGGAGGAACAACCCCAGGCACAGCACAGGCTGGGCTGAGCTGCTGGAGCAGCTCTGAGGATAAGGAGCTGGGGGTCCTGCTGGACACCAGACTGTCCATGAGCCAGCAGTGCCTGGGGACAAGAAGGCCAATGGGATCCTGGGTGCCAGCAGGTCAAGGAAGGGATCCTGACCCTCTGCTCAGCCCTGTGAGGCACATCTGCAGTGCTGTGTCCTGCTCTGGGCTCCTCAGGACAAGAGGGACATGGAGCTCCTGGGGTGAGTCCAGAGTGCTACAGAGATGAAGAAGGGGCTGGAGCATCTCCCTGGTGAGGAAAGGCTGAGGGAGCTGGGGCTGTTCAGCCTCCAGACGAGACAGCTGAGAGGAGACTCCATCCCTGGGTGTCCCTGTGTGCAGAGAGGGCTCTGAGCAGGGCCAGGCTCTGCTCCAGGGGCCCAGAAATAGCACCAGAGGAACAGGCAGGGATTGAGCCCAGGGAGTTCCACCTGGACAGTAGGCAGAACTTCTGTCCTGTGCAGTGACCAGCCCTGAACAGATTGTCCAGAGAGGCTGTGAGGTGTCCCTCACTGGGGATATTTCAGACCCATCTGGACACAATCCTGTGCTGTGTGCTCTGGGATGGCCATGCTTGAGCAGGAAGGCTGAACCAGATGTGGTCCCACTGTGCTACCTTACAACCTTAACCCATTTTGTGAATTTATGAAATGCATCTTATACAGGAAATGTTCGCACTAATGACACTGAAAAAGCAGATTCAGGAACACCAGTTCAAGCTCTAATTCAAGGCTGTTTTTCCATACAAGTGCACAGGTGATCTTACTTAGATGCAATAAAGATCTGCAAGGTTGGCTATTTTGCACAATTATAATTTAATATTCAAAGAAACAAAAATTTCTCTAGGGTGAAAAAACAATCAGAGAACAGCTAAGTAGAGAGAACGGGGAGAAAACACCCCCCACGAACATATATATATAAAAAAACTACTTGAGGGAGAGCAAGAATTGATACTGGTATGAGAAAAAGTTGGAAAAAAGCCAGGCTGCCAGATTTGGTCCCCTAAAGTGACTTGGGAAGAAATTACGTAAAGTGCAATTTCTGTCAATACTACACAAAAAAAAAAAAAAAGGGGAAAACACAGTGTTTCAGTTTTAATAATGCCTTGCATTTCAGTTTTAATAGTGCCCTGCCTACGTGCATGAGGGCAATTAACAATAGATAAATAACCTGAATTTAACGAAGGCAAAGCTTTAAATTCTCTTGGGATTGTTATGATGTGTCCCTGAAGGTGAGGGTATCTCAGGTTCTTGTTAATAGATCCCTTTTAGTGGATTAGAGTGAAAAGGCACTGAATGAGCAGTGTTGGTAAATATATACATGTAGGGTCTATTTTAGAACAATTTGGTTGGAACAGAAAGCAGGTATGTAACCATTTTTGTTATTACTATCTATAGAGATGGAACAATATAAAAGCATAAAAACAACATCTAAGAAAATGTGTCAGGGAGAAGAAAGAGGAAGAAAGAATAAGATCTTCTAAAAAGATCTTCCCACCTGTGGATCCAGCTGCAAGACTTGAATACTGCAATTTCAATGCCTGTTGGTCGCAGTGATGGTCACTGCCTTGATGTGTCAGGGGTGGAGAAAAGCCGGTGGAGCTTTCAGAGGGTTAATCTGAGCTCAGATTTATATGGGAACGCCCAGGTCCATCCCGTGGAGAGGCAGTTTTACCTGTCTGCAGCACAGTCCTGTGGTAGAAGGCCCCAGGAGTGAGTCTGGAGGAGCTTTGGAGATCTTTGATTGTTTATGAGACCTTCAGAGAGAAACATGACCTCTCTTTCTCACACCAACATTGTTGAACCAGTTATGCTCCATCAGAGGAAATAAAAAACTTCAAGGCTATGCAGGAATGTCACAATTTTTCCCCTCCAGGTGGGAGATTTACACCTGAGCCAGCTGTGTATGGATGACATTGCCATGATGAAAAGCACTCTCCCACCTCCTGGATCTGCTTCTTCTCGGCCTTCCCCCCGTCTGGTTCTAAACCCTGCTAAGCAAAGGTTGGTTTGTTTGGTCGTCCTCAGGTGCTCACACACTCAGCCCTGAGCTGTTACCTTGACACAGTCAGCAAAGCACCCACTGTTTTTGCAAATCGCAAATTACTTGAGCCATTAACCATTAATGTTTTAGTCTCTCACATGGGTCTTGGGAGCTGCTCAGACAAAAGGTTTTCTGCTGGGGACCCGAAGCAAAAGCTGTCCTCAGGTTCACTTGAGACTATGAAACTGTTTTGCTGCTGGTCCAAGGCAGAGCCTGAAAATTCATGGCTCCAAAGTCCAGCCTTACAAGTCTTTTTTGTCAATGAAATATTCCTCTGCCAAACCAGAAAAGCAGTTGCATCTGTTTAAGGAAGGCCAAACCATGTTTAGACTCTTATCTCTGCATCCACACATATTAGAAGGAAATTTATGAATAATGATACCTTGCACTGTCTTCAAAGCAAAATACGTGGCAGAAGAGTGGGTGTCATTATTTGCACTTTACCGACAGGAAGAACAGGACACAGGCAAGTTCAGATTACACACCTGTGGAATTCTCGAATTGATGCCTTAAGGTTATGATACAGAGCTTGCTCCTCAGCCTTCCCAAAATCACCTTTCCATATCTTCAGTGATCATAAAGTCTACCATACCTGTATTTCAAATGCATATCCACTCTGATTCAGGTAAAATGTGTCTTTCGTTTTACTCACAGTTTGACCAAAGCATCTGTAAATGCAGTGAAAACACATTGAGACTGAGGCCATTCCTCAGTGCTGTGGATTTGCTGTGCACAGACACCTCATCCCGGCCCAGAGCTGGAGTTAGTGCTTTATAATTCATTGTTCTGCACTCATTCTGTCTGATTTTACATAACTGGGTAATTCACAGCATCAGTTTTAGTAAGGCATAAAACTCCCCTTCACTCATGTTGTGTTACTGTGGCTCTACTGTGCATTTTCATTATGGTTGTTTGCCAGATCTGAACTTCCTTTGGACCAATAACTCATGACAAGCTACCGTTGAATTTATAGGTGAACTTTGCTTTAAAAAATTGAGAAAAAAGAGACTATTTAGAAATATGAATAAACCAAAAAAGCTACTTCCAATGCAGTTAGATTTTTTTTTTTTTTGGAAACTCAATAGAGAGAATATTTTGCAATTTCAACATTAAATAAAATTCTTCCTGTGTGTCCTCCGAGTAATGTCACCTGTCTGTCCACACCCCACAGAGGCTGGCATCCTTATCCCCTCTCTGCTCACAAACACCTTTCTCTACTCTGAATATTCCCTATTTCCCAGACCGCCTGATTGCTGCATGAAGTCAAACTCAGGGCAGTTGCTCTTAATCCATGGACACCTTTCACATCTGCTGCTCTTTTGGGGTGGACAAAAGGCCCATTGGCCTGTTTTGGTGGGGTTTGTTTTTTTGTTTTGCCTGTCTCCAACACAACTTTTGCCCTAATAAAACTTTCTCAGTGCTATCAACTGAGTCCAGCAGTCAGGCTTGGAGAATCCCTTTGCTCTGGATGCTTGGGGAGGAATTTTGGTGCACATGCCAATAAACACACAGACTGACACCAGGCAGAAACTTCGGGAATGCTGTATATTTTGTCCAGGACACCACTGTTTACTGTGTTTGCCTATTTAACAATATGGCATTGGGTGAATTCACGTCTTCTTGGGACACAACTCTTCAGCAAAGCCCTGATTCTGCTGCTTGTAAAGATGCAGGCAGAGCCTCCGTTGTGAGACTTTGGAAACAGAGGATACTTCTGTCAAAAAACTAATACAGAAATTGATAGGTATAAACAAATAGAGGGAGTAATTTCTACGGAATATTTGACACCCCCCCCCAAAGCATATGTATCCTGGTTTTTCATAATACAGACTGATTTGCATCCAGCTGAGAATATTTAAAACTTTCTTTTTGTACACAAAATACCCTTTTAATTAAAGCAATTTAGTTGGTGGTTTTTTTGAACTGACCAACATTCTGGTTGTAATAGCCTGGCTCGTTCAAAATTTCATCTATAAATCCTGCCTCTAAAGAGAGTTGTTTTATTACTTTTTAATAGAATTTGTCATTATAAATCATCTGTAGTGCCACAGCGCCTAAAGCTGTAAATGAAAATGATAATTGCATTGACTGCTATACAATTTTTAATGGGTTTACCCCTAACCTGGAGGGGTTTCACAAAAGAGACACTCAATTCTTTACACCCATTTATTGTTTTGTCTTTTTAACTTTTATCCTAATTTTGTGAGGTTTGCACTGAGCCTTTCCAGCTCAATACATATGTGGGAATGTCTTTGCTAGGGGACAGGCTGGGAGAGTTCAGTCTGAAGAACAGGAGGTTTCAGGAGGACCTCAGGGCACCTTCCTCTATATAAAGGGGCTAAAAGAGAGCTGGAGAGGAACTTTTGACAAGGGCCTGGAGTGACAGGACAAGGGGGAATGTCTTCAGAATGAAAGAGGGTGGATTTAGATTACATATTAGGAAGAAATTCCCTGCTGGGAGGGTGGTGGGGCTCTGGCGCAGGCTGGATCTCACTAGCACTCAGGTGGTGCTTTCTGTTGCCTGAATCTGTTTTGTGCCACAACAAGCATTACTTAGAAAGTGCTGTCACAGAAAATGAGAGGTGGTTTCAGTTGCACCCACTTCAAAATCTTTCTAAAGGCAGGGTGATTATGCAAAAAGAACCAAACACCAGGAGATCTCTTGCTGACACTGATTTCACTGCAGGATGATGTCTGTGCTACTAGAGCACCATGTCTCTGCTTCCCCACATATGAAGCTGGAATACATCTTTTGAGAAGACTGATTTCAGCTCCTAACTGATAGTTCAGAGTCAAGATTTCTTTGTGGGCTCTGCCCCAATTCTTTGTGTGCTCCAACAAATTATTCAGGCTGCCTGTAACAGAGTCAGCTCTTCAGCAGTGCTTCACAGGAAGAAATGCCAATCTCTGCTGGCCTCTCTAAGCCCTTATCCACCAGATAAACCATCCCTGCATCCTGCAGCTCCTCCCCTGGGCCACAATGCTATTGAAATAATGAGGAAATTGAGCAGCAAGGTGGCCAGGACAGCCTCTTCCAGCTAATGTAAAAGAGAAAGTTTTTCACGTAGTGCATAAGGGAACTAAATCCATTCCCAATTCCAGTTGCTCTGCCAGCTGTGTGGTGCATCCCTGCAGATGTTTGCAGAGCAGGGCAGACAGACAGCAGAGCAGGCCTGGAATCCTGAGAAAGCTTCTTCTCCAGATCATAGCAGAGCAGACCAGCAAGAAATGAGTCACAGAAAGCTGCAACCTGGACAGCCCTAATCTCCTTCTAACCATGGCATATTCAAGGTGTGATGTCATGGAACAGTGTCTTCATGGCATGAAGTTCTGCCTTAGATTGGATGTCAGTAAAAGATTCCACACTCAGAGGGTGGCTGGGCGCTGGAACAGGCTCCCCAGGGAAGTGATAACAGCACTAAGCTCAAGAAGTGTTTGAAAAACTGTGTAAGCCACACGGCGTGATTCTTGGGACCTCTGTATGTAGGGCCAGGAACTGGACTATGATGATCCTTGTTGGTCCCTGCCAACTCAGGATATTCTGTGATTCTTAGCTATTTTTGTATTTTCTGCCCTGTGTAGGAAGATGTTCTCTCTGATGGCATTAGCAGAAAAATATTGTTGTACAACATCAGCGGAGAAATGACACCTGTGTTTTCAGAATTGCAACTGGAATGTTGTGCACTCAATTCCAGCTTCTGCCTTGAGGATTTACAGTCACCTTCCCAGAAAGGTCAGACAGGAAATATGAGCAGCTGAAAGGAGATCAGAGTGCTCAAAGTCTGCCCCCAGAGCACAGACATAGGCAAGCTTAGTCAGAGGACAAGATAAATTTTAGCTATCCATCTTGTCCATCTAGCTTATGAGGGAAATTCATCTCATCACAGGGTTTGTAATACTAATTGGGCTAAGTCATCCCAGACTAATAGGGGCCTACCATATTCCTCATTCAGAGTAATTTTTAGTACCCTTATCCTCAGCATCTGCTATTTCAACAAATAAAAATAAACAGCTGGTAATTATCACATGATGAGAATTGAAGTCTGAATAGATCTGATGGCTAAGGCAGTGTCCCTGTTTCCCCTCACTGGTAGGAAATTGAGGAACTGATGCTGAAGGCTGAATCCATCCAAGGCTGTGTGTGGCACTGTTTCCCACTGAGGTCAGTGCAAGGATCCAAATTCTGCAGCCAAAGGAGGACAGCTGGGCACTGAATTCAGAGCCTCTTCTGTTTGATTTTTAAGGTGGGGACAGAGTTACACAGACTGTTTGAGATTTGCAGGTGGTGTCTATTACTATGAGAGAGGAATCAAGATTTCTAACCCTCCATCTGGGAAAAATAAATTGAGAAAAAGCTGCTTTATTTTGCAGCATTTTGCAGATGTGAATGTTGTCTTCTAGTCCAGAATAAGGACTCATAGAACATGCTTCAGGAAAACTGGCATTTAAGACTCCTGCCAACTGTGAGCCCTCATATTTGATGCTGACAGAACAGTGATTGCTGCAATCTCCTAACTCTCAAACCCTTCCTCTTGTAGTGTTTGTTCTTAACACGTCAACACCTCCAGGCCATATAGATGTGACATACGGATGCACAGACATGCCACAGACAAACTGCTATCCTTGGATCCTCTTCCTGTTTCCACAGTAACCTTACAGAAACCGCCAGCAGTCAATAGAGGAAATCAAAGGCAGGGACAAATCATAATTTTAGGTTAGCAAGGAACAGATCTTGAATACTGAGCGACTGATACACAGCATAATGCAATTTAGGGTGTTTATTATGCTAACCCAGGGCAGGAGCATGCAGGCATATGATGTGGCAATTACAGCACGTATTTGCTGCTGGTTAAGCAGGAGTGCAGAGGAGAGAGCAGGTACAGGGAACTTTATGCTCACAGACTGTTTAATGGCTTAATCTTCCTGCCAAGCTGAGCCTCACTTTGCTTTTTACCTGATGCTTCCACTTGCTTGTCCAAGAGACAGCACTGAGACATTTACAAACAGATGCCCCATCAGCACAGGCACACTTGGTATGCTAAGCTTTGTTTGGGGAAAATAACAAGAAAAGACCAATCAAATACTTTAGCTTGGAAGTGTCAAACTCTTAATATGAATTGTGCTCATTAATGTGACAAGTGTCATATGCATTGAGTTTTGTGGGGTTTTTTTTTGTTTTTGTTTTTTTTTTTTTGGGTGGCTGTCAGTATATTGATGTGTATTTCACAAACAGTTTTCCTACCAAAACTGTTTCTCTCCAGGGAGCAGTTTAGGCAACAGTCAGATGAATAACCCAGGGAAAATTGAATATTGTTATTTCTATTAAGCACTCAAGGGGTAGTACTCCGAGTAAGGAGACACAGCAGCTTTAATCCATTCTCCTCCAGGCCATCAAATCCCTTCAACACGGTACTGAGTGCAGAGTCCGTGGGTATCCCCGGCTTGATTTAAAGCACTTAATTCTCAAATTAAGCACTAAAATTGTATCTATAGTAGCATGGGGAATCGTGTTTGCAGGATCTACATTGAATATTTTGTTAGCATTGCTCAGTCTGGTTTTGAAACAAGAACAGGTTTCATGCTGTTGGTATTAACCTAAAGATTTCAATGTTGGCTTGTAAAAGTAAAATCAGTAAAATATAAAGGGAACCATAGCACTAACATAAGCTCCACTCTGTAAGAAAACTGGTGCTTTTCTAGAACATTAAAAAGTCCCTTTTGGGCGATCAAAACCTATCTAAATTAACTCAGAGTGACATGTCAAATTGGAGACACAAGACTAAATATATATTCCCGCTGTTTGTTATTTTAAAATCCCATTTGTCTCTCTAACACTTTTTCTCCCCGACACTAAACAAAATGATGTTGTTTTAAGATGGATGTTGATCACTACATCAGTGCTTTCCCTGGAAGGAATGCATGTGCCTAAAGCCCTTCAGGACACAATGTCACTCAGCTGGACTCATTAGCATGGCAAGCAGTTTGGCATTTACATCTCTGCACAGCTCCCAGGGAAAGGCAGCTCTGGTTCAGGGCACAGCATGTGTCTGTCTGCAGCTGACAGAGCAGACATGCCCTCAAAAGCCAAGCCATCCTTCAAGGAGCAGGAGAAACTGGCAGCTGTGCAGAGGCAGTGGCAGCTTTTGTCGGGCAAAGGACAAGGGCTGTGTGAGTAATTCAGGATGAAATCTCTTGATCCATTGCAGGTAGTGCTGATGGCCTTGGAAAGGGTGTGGATCAGCACCTGAGGCACAGAAGCACAGAGGCGTCTGGGGTTCAGCTTTGCATGGAATTTAATTGCCTGAGTACACAAGGACTGAGGTCATTTAATTTCTCCCTATTGTGACAAACCAAAGTAGGAAAAAGATTAGCAGGAGACTCAAAATAGAATTCCTTCATCTTTTCATGCTTAAGTCTTCTGAAAAACCTTGCCCTGCAGATGTAGTCAGAACACACCTCCAGCATGCAACTGAGCTGAGCAGCCACAGCAATTTCCATCAGTAATAAGGCTGATGGGAGCACCACATCCTGCTCTGAGCCAGTTCTGTGCTCTGCACACTCACACAGAGCAGAAATTATCTTCCACACCTCTCTTTGCAAAGAGCTTCAAACCCCTAACTCCTGTTTCCTAGGGAATGTCTGGCTTTTGGCAATCCGAGGAAGAATGGGTTTGCCATCCCTGGCAGTGTCCAAGGCCAGGCTGGACAGGGCTTGGAGAAACCTGGGACAGTGGAAGATGTCTCTGCCCATGGCAGAGAGATGGAACAAGATGATCTTTAAGATTCTTTACAAAAAAAGCCATTCTGTAACTCTATGATTCTAAGAAAAAAAAATAAAAAGGGGATGTGTGTGCCTCTGCTCTTCCTGCACAAGTATGTAACAAAGGAGTCAAGATTTCAGGCATCAGTGGGCAAAGAAATAAATATATACAGAGATGCATTGCTAAAGAAAGCCCCAAAAACGAGAAGTATGAGCTTCCGGTCAGGGATGGAATTAGAGCTGGGATATTTTAGGAAAGCCTGTCTTGACCTTATCCAGGTCTCCAGACCTTGTCACCCAAACCCAGCAGTGGGAGGGGATCACAAATATATTTTTTTGATGGCTGAGGCATCCTTTTTTTCTTCAGCATCTGCACTGACTGCCTGGAAACCCAACTGTAGGGTTTTAACCCTTCCCACCACCTCGATGGGAACAAGAAACTCAGCCAGGAACTCTGCCATGGAGCTGGGCACATGGAGCTGGGCACACAGTGCCTGAGTGTTTTTGTGGGCTTTGCCCAGTGTCTTCTCTTGTTCCCACAGGGAATTTGGGAATTATCTCTTTATTTTACCTCTAGGATCTGTAGTTAACAAGCTCTTTGAAGTGACAGCAAGGAAATGTGAAAATTGAGGAGTCCTTCAGCGTAGGCCAAAAGGCTTTTGTGTGAGTCAATATCAAATTCCTTAGTCTGAAAAAGAAGTTTCAGATGAACTTTGTCAACACAGGAAAAGTGAGAACTTGTGATTTTAGCAGCATTTCGCAGGTTTCCCCTTTCTTGGAAATCTTTCCAGGAAATGGTGTAAAGGGATAACTTCACAACTAACAGGCACTCTCCAACAGAATATTCAGTGATGGGTGATGTTGCTAAATGAACAATAGTGCTTCTGCTTTTTCCAACAAGGCTTAGTGAGGATGCAATTGAAAGACTGGCCACTTTGCAATAAAAGGGTTGAATGGGCTATTATTTCTTTCAATCAATCCAAGGTTGCTCTTTATGAAGGAATAAACATTCCCTCTTTGACCTTAATACAAACAAGGAGATCATTGTGGGGGGAAAAAAAATTCCAGGGTTTTTATCAGAAAAAAAATGTTAAAGGAAGTGCCCAAAAGGTGCAATTAACAAACATTAAAGCAATAAAATATTGACCCTCTTTTTTCTGCACTATCTTTGCCCTCCCATTTTCAAGATTTGAAGAAATAATAATGGTTTACAATCAATGGGTTCAATGTGAGCAACTCACACTACACCCACAAAAATTATCTTTTGAAAAATCAATAGAGAAAGAAATGTGAAAAGAAAAAATATATACAAGGTGTGAATTCCTCTACTTCTGTTTATACTCCCATTCCTTGTAACTTCCCCCACCTCAGAGGCAGGAAAGATATCTCCATCTTGGAAGATAATAAAATAATTAAGATGTATGAGGTGTGCATGCCTGTGACACGTGAAATAAAGTATAATGAAGGAAACAATAGAAGCATGTATAAAGAGCCTTCTCACACTTAGCAATAGCATTTGCTGCCATGAACAATATTCTTAATCGGAAAAAACACTCCTTCATAACAATCATACTGCATACAATGATATTCACAACAGACCCAGGATGGCATGGCTGAGGTGGTATAAAAATACAGAAGTAATTCTGCTATGAAATACCTTGGAAATTACATCCTGCCGTGGATGTTTCTGTTGGGACTGGGTCATCGGTGTTGATCCAGTTTCCACTGGAAAATAACATAATAAAAGTGGAATGAACACAGAATTTCAGCCTAGTTCTGTAGATATAGATTATATCCTAGGACTCCAGGGTGACACTGTGTAAATGTTGAGAATTTATGTGTCTATTTCAATAAATATCACAAACTGGTCCAGAAACTGAATATTTCCATGGCTGTAATGAAGAATAAAAGTTTTTTTACTACCTTTGCCTGACTCGTCCTGGTGACCTTTACCCATCTACCACCTCAGCAAAAGAGTCTGTTTTTTAATTTGAGGTTGAGAGCATGAAAAGATTGGCTGCAATAAACACCTAGAATGAGATATAAAGATTTTGAACTGAATGAGATTGGGAAATGCAGAGACTGCATTTTCATCTGCAAACTACTAGGCTTGATGTGAGGGCTGTGGGGATAACCAAAGAAATCTTCACAACATGGTACATAAATAATGATGGTTACGATGCCATCTGAAGCTAGCTCAGATTAGTCCTCTTTAACATTGCCAGGCAACAACTAACATAGGCAGAAGTGTCACTGGAAAAGAATTAAATCTGAGATTTCCATCTGGCTAAAATATAGGATGATGGTGGGCAATTAGACCTTATCTACAACCCAGACAAGCAGGGCAGGGACAGAAATATTCATCCAGACAAACTCAACACCCTTCTACTTTTACCACTCATGCTCTGCTTTAGCATCAGGATGTCTCAGGCTTTAAATGAAATGTCAGATTTAATTTGGCTCTGGATGCACAAGATATATGATTGCCCTTGGAGAGAGTTGATAACTCAGCGCACTCTGTGTCAAACGTGAATCTACCCGATAGCTCACTCCATAAAAAGCACTACCCTGCTTTCCCTCAACTGTGCAAAACAACCAGACCTGCCTGCAATTTGCACAAATAGGTCCATTTTGAAGGAAAACCTTCCTATCAGAAAGGAGAAATGACTTATTGGAAGTTGACTCCCAGTTAAATTTCCAAACAGCAGCGCTGTGCATTACATTAGCATTCCGTGGCAGGGAGGCTGAGGAATTATGTTAAATGGCACATTTGGATCTCTGCGAGGCTCACTTTGGAAGCTCTCATTTGGAGGCATGGTGTAACTTTCAGGGAGTTTTTAACTGCTTGGAATCCAAGCAGGGTAGGAAATACTGAAGGGATATTTGTGATTATTGATGGCTTCAGCTTTCTCTACTGCATCTACTGCATCTAAATCTGTCCTGAGAGAATGGAGAGAATAGCTGAAACCATTTGCAAGCCTTCTTGTTTAGATTATCTCTAAAAATCAGTTATTTTCCATGTGCACAAGCAAACTAATGGGCCTGGTTTAAAAAAACTGTTCAAAAGAATATAGTCAGAATGTAACTTCGTTGTGCATCTGCAGTTGCTGTGTTCAAATGGCACTGGAAAGATTTTTTGCCACTGAATGTTTTCTGCACTTATACCTGTTGTTTTGCAGTCATCACTCAGAAAATATAACTTCAGTCTGATTATTTTGCATTTTTTTTTGTGCTTTTGACCTCTTATGCAGCCTTTATTCTGCATAATAAAGAACTGAACTGCACCATGCCTGTTCCACTACTATCATGCAAAATGCACTAGGAGAAAAACTCAAAACTTTGTACCTTGCCATTTAGACTTTGCCATTTTTGAAAGCTCTAGTGGTTAAATGTAGAGTCAGTGACAGATACGGTGCAGAAAGACATAAATAGATAGGCAATATCCTTGTCACTCACAGAACATGAGAAATGCCTCATATGCCCAAATAAAAGCTTGCAATCTAGGCTCTGCAGAGATAAGGTTACATATGTGACATTTTGTCATTTTGTTCCAAGAGCAGTGGATATCAAGTTTTACTCCTATATCTAAAAAAAAAATTCCTACTTTCTTAGTTAATTTAGTGGAACTTGTGCTTGAGACTGACATGATATTCAATTAAAACAGCAGTCTATCCTCATTTTCTTCTCTTTCTTGAACAGAGTAAATATTAGGCCCCACTATGCCATTTCTCCTTTGCTTCATCCTCTTTACTCCAGAATGATATCTTTTTCTATTTTTCCCCCACATCCTCTCAGTGGTCTTTTGTGTCCTAAGCTCTCCATTTCCCTATTCTTCCTGTCCTTCCTTTCCAGTCAACCTCCCACGAGTAGCTTTAATTTTCATTCTTGAAGAAGATAACAACATTTTTCTTCTCAGATTTCCATTTTCTGGTCTACTTGTGTGCAGGCGACCACCCCATGCTGCTTAAGGAGGGGGTCGTCCGGGGCCAAAACACGCCAGGTGGGCACACGCGGCTGCAGCAAGCAGTGGAGCTGCTGGGGACGCGAGCTGCTGTGGAGGCGCGGCAATAAAAGAAGTGCAAGATCATGCTCTGTGATTTCCAGGGAATTTGTTAAGGTGAGGGTCTAGGGATGGTGAAGAGGGACGGAGAGCAAGGGATGGTGAAGGGACAGGAAATCAGAGAAGGCGAACCCAGAGCGAAGTTCTGCAGTGGGTTAAGAGGAGAGGGAAGAGGAGGGTGGTTAGCTCCAAAGAGCCAACCAGGGAAAGCCAGAGGGGAGGAGATAAGGAGGGGAAAAGGGTTACACCAGTAAGTTTACAGCAGGGGAGGGTACAGACTCTGGCTAGGGAGAGATTTCTAGAACGTAAACCATATACAGCTCGTGATAATATGCATACCCTAAATCCGACTAGCACACTGCAACACCTGTGTTGTGCAATTCATGCCCTTCTAGAGCTCTTGTATTCATCAAAGTAAGAGCTCCCAAGGGTTGATGAAGTTCCAATAACAGCTTTTAATCCCTGTTTGACTCTGAATTTAAGGACAAAACATTCTGTTTAACTTTATGTTCTTAGGTCTTCAAATATTTCAGGAAAATTCAATTCACTTAAGTGTAGACAGAACAACTGAACCCAAAAGGAAACATTCATAAATATCATTAATTATGTCAAATTTCATAGAAAAATAAGCAGTTAAAAGCATACTGAATCTAGGTTTCCTTTTTTTCTATGAATGTTGCCACATAAAATCCATAAAGTCTGTTTGAATATCTCAGGAACATTTGATCTTGAAGTTGTCATTTCCACTAGCCTGCATTTTTAATGTTGTAGTCCTTTTCTACCAGTTCATCTATTTCTACAAAAACAGTGCTCTGTACTCCGTGTTCCTCTGCAGTCCTTCCTGCATACTTATTTCGAAGAAATAATTTCATTACTCTGAAATAATAGTATCAGTGCAGAGACAAACAATAATAGGTTGTCACTCTGGCATAGCAAGCTCAGTCTATGCCCTTCTCAAAATCTTTAATGAAATACGACAGAAGAAAAACTGATGGCTTTGCAGCATGACCAGAAGGTGAACAAAGCCATGCCTTTTCCAAAGAGCTATAAGATTATTGTTTCTTTTCTCGCTAGGTCAATATTGATTATACGTTCCAATTTCATTCAGGTATTGAATTTGTTTCATTGGGCAAACAGCTTCAGTCTCTGTTCCCCGTCCCTTAGCAAATATTATTTCACATTTCCTTTGAACTCACATTGCACAAGTGTGACTCTTCTGCACTCACAACAGATTTTCCATCACGTGACACTGGTCTGGGATCATGCAGCTGGTCCAGACACAAGTCAACTCACTGGTTTTACTGAAATAAGCTTCCCCTCTGTCTCCCTTGCTGTGTTAAAGTATCACACAGAGTTTCTCCTCCCATCTGCTCCACAGCACCAGTGGCACACCATGGAAGACAGCTAGATGGCTGTCACTAGCTGAGAAAACATGCTGCCTTAATATTCTTTTCATAACAGTTAGAAATTAGTGTTTATGTTGTACCTCAAACCAAAAGACACTAAGCTTTAAAATTAGAGGGCTAATAGTTTTCTGTTACCTCACTGGAGAATACTGGAGTTGATCATTCTTCTTCAATCGCAGCTTTAATCTGCTTTACTTATTTATTTTTTTTTAATTGTGGATGTGTCAGAAATAAATGGTCTATTTATACAGACCTTTTGAGTAAGCATCACTTCATTTGGCTTCCTTTAGCTAATAACCTCTAATCTATTCCCTGCAGTGGTTTTGTTTGTTTGTTTGTTTTTTGTTTGTTTGTTTATTTGGTTGGTTGGTCTATTTGGTTGGTCAGTTTTGTTTGATGAAACAGCAGAGAGAAGATGCAGAATAAAATGGACGTGGAATCAGAACAGATAGATAAACCTGTTCTGGTAGATACAGAACAGATGGATAACCTATAGATAAACTAATGTCACGGAACTGAAGAGATGTAAGTCCATCCATTTCTATTTCCATGAAGAAGAGCAAGGGAAGAAGAATCACTACCATTTGGAGTGTGGTGCTTTGAGCACTTTGGGATTTGGCGATCAATCACAGCATTGAAGCAGCTGGGAAGTGACACTGAGACTTCCAGTGTCACTGGAAGAAAACCACATTGCACTCAGGATTTCAGTCTCTTTTCTTAAAATTATAACAAATCTGAAGCATTAGGAAGATCCCTCCAAAATCATATTTTTTAATGTTCTGAAATGTTTAGATTTCAGCCTTTGTTTAAAAATTGTGATACAGAGGAAGAAGCATGACTTTGAACAGTTTCTTCAAAAAACATGTTCAAAACATTATATCACAAAATGTCTAAAGAGGATGCCAAAATATCATCAGAGCTTCATCGTTTCACCCAAATACTCCTTCCTTGCGGTTTCTCTGAAACGGTGTTGTCATAATGTAAAGATACATTTTGGTTACAGTGTGATCTCATTTTTTTGCTCATTATTTCCAGGAACAGTATTTCAAGAAGTTTTACTATCCCCGTCAAATGAATAATCTTTTGAGGATGGTTGGTAAAAGTTATTCCAGATTCTGTGCAAAGCCAATTCTGTGAAATACCAAGAATGTATCAGAAACATAATGAGATAAAATCATACATTTTACAACGATTTTACTGTCCATAAGAAGACTCAAACTTTAAGTGACCATTGAAAAGAATTGTTAGAAGGTCTACAGCAGAAACTGAAAGTGTTTTTAGGCTGTACAACACAGGCTGAGAAATCATGTATTTGAAAGGCTTTCAGTCACTAGAATACTGACAGCAAGCTAACATGGTTGCAAAATGAAACAAATTACTATGGAAATAATCTGCCAGTACAAGCATTTAAAAATTACTTGCAGATGTAAAACGAAACTGCAAATCTTTTCCTCTCAGTGTGAAAGGGGACAGAATTAAAGTGATCTCTGCTTCCCATCACTCCCCCAGAATCTTTTTGTCTGTGGAAAAGCACATGGAGATGAACAAAGCTTTCATACTCAGAGCCACCCACGGAATATGAGACTCATAAAATTTGACAGATATAAAAATGGAGGAAATAACCATTACATTCTGATACATTACTGGAGACACGAAAACAGGGAACAGACTAACTAGGTTAAGTATTGGTATAAATTAAACAGAAAGCACATTTGCTCTAGCACTGGCCTTTCAAATTGAGAGTGATGGCATGATTAAATAATTGAACCATCTCACCTTGCACAGTCAGACAGAATTCCAATAAGAACAGTTATTCCAAAATGGATACAAAGGCAAATCAAGCTCTTCTCCAGCTAATACAACAATCTGCAGCTTGACTTTTTTGCTGCCTTGTGGATGTAAGTGGGATGAGGATCAATGGGTTGTTTTTCTTCAATTTTGCAAATGTGTCAATTACTCCATTAGGGCTGATCCCTTCAGCAGTAATTTTCTTTGTGAAGAAAAGGTTTCGTGATTGCTCATGTCACGTAATGCTGCAACAAGGTGCTCCTAAATATTCCTAAGAATTAATTCCCATGTTCACTCAACACATAATTTAAAACACAAGTGTCGTGTCTGTCATCTTGAAGGGTTTCTTTTTTTCTGAAGACCCTCTCATGAGCTCCAGGCACTATGCAACCAGCAGTCATACCAGCCAAAGCTGAGATGACCACATCCCCACTGCAGCGCAAACCTCAGGACGATCATGTGACAGCACATGAGTCCTCTGAGCCACAGCACAGGGCTCTGTGAACGTGTACAACTGCATTCTCAACTCATAAAACTTGCCCTTGAAAACTCCCAGTGAAAGAAATAATTCCAAGGAGAGTCTGCCTAAGTTTTTGCATCCCTTGAATTCTGAAATGTTAGGTTTTTTGTTTGGTTTTTTTTTTTCCTCTTGGAGGGGTCTGTTGCTAAAATTCAGCCTGACACACTCTTCTATAGTATTTTTGTATTAAAAAGTGCACTTAGTAGAGGTTTTGTCTATGTGCCTGTGATTACAGGTGTGTACCTATGATGGTGAATGTAAAAAAGAGGAAAGGAAGGTGCTCTGTACCTGTGGTTACAAGCACACAAAGCATTACATTCCTGTTATTTTACCATCATCACTGCTTCCTGACTTTCTTCACTGAGCTCAGTTCCTATAGTTTTATGAATTTAATGGGCTGGGGTTTCAACCTTTCTCCATAATTTTCTGTTGCATTGTGTCAGTCTGGGATGAAGTGAATTTTCCCCACAGCAGCCCTCCTAGTGCTGTGCTTGTGCATTGGGAGCCATCAAGGTGCTGATGACACCCCAGGGTTTTGGCTACTCTGAGCAGCACTGGCACAGCACCAGTGACATCTCTCCATCCCCCTGAATCACTGTCCTGGAGATGAGCAAGATCTTGGGAGGAGACACAGCCAGGAATGCTAAACCAAACTGTCCCAAGGGATATTCCGTACCATATGACATCTGTTCAGCAATAAAAGAAAGAATAAAGGAGGACAAGGGAGTTCTTCATTATTGTAGTATTTGTAATTTCTGGAGCAACCTTTACATGTACTGAAACCTGACTTCCCAAAAAGGACAGGTTGGACAGGGCTCTGAGCAACCTGATCTAGTTAAAAATGTCCCTGGTCAATGCAGGGGGCTGGACAGCACGATCTTTAAAGGTCCCTTTCCAACCAAACTTTCCTCTGCTTCTCTGATTCTGTCTCTGGACAGCACCTTGCTGATGGGAAGTAGTGGATAAATCTGCTTTGCCACGCTTCTACGTGCTGTTTATGCTTTTGCTTTATTAAAATACTTTGGACCATGTGTGTCTTTTCATCTTATTTTCTTCCTCTGTGTCCAGCTGAGGAGGGTAGTGTTGGAAGAGTTTGGTGAGCACCACTCCGGGTCAACCCACCACAGATGTTTCTTCATAGTAAATACAGGTATATTTAGTTATTCTTTCCAGTTTCATGGGAAAAAAAATAATGAATCATTATCCTTTTCTAACTATCTGCCAACTTTTATCCCCTTTAATCTCATGAAAAATACTCAATAAACACTGAAGTTCTCTCCATCAAGGAGTTCTTCTGATCCTATTACTGCAGTTCTTCTTCTGCTCTAAATCTTTCTATACTGTTAATTTAATGACCACTGCATGATGAAATATTAGTAACTCTTCTCCTTCTTCAATCTTTTTTTCAAGTTCTGCAGCTTGTTATTTGGTTTAAGGAGTTTTTTGTGGGTTTTTTGTTTTGTGGGTTTTTTTGTCTTTTTGGGTTTTTTTGTTTGGTTGGTTTTGGTTTATGTTTGGTATTTTGTTTGGTTTTTTTGGTATTTTGGGTTTTTTTGTTGTTTTGTTTCTTTGTGAAGTTTTTTTGGTTTTTTGTTTTTTTTAGTTTTTATGGAGTTTTATGGTCTTTTTTTAATCAGACCATACAAAGTTCTTTCTCATCCTTTCTTCTCTCCTGGTGGTCCAACAGAAGTCTGAACTTGATCTTTCTGTGTTCCTGGTTAACCCAAACTCTTACCATCATTTTAGTATTCTTTATATTTCTATATCCATCTGCACCAAGCTCAGAGAGAATTGAAATATTTGTAAATTATTTGTCAAAGACAAGTGGCCAAGGTGACTTGGAGGATTTTTTTTATTTCAACATATATGTAGCATGGAAGGTTGGAGAATGGCAAAGAAAAGGAGGCTCAGGAGGGACTTTATTGCTCTCTACGACTCCCTGAGAGGAGGTTGCAGACAGATGTGTGTTGGTCTCTCCTGGGTAACAAATGACAGAACAAGAGGAAACAGCATCAGGTTGTGGTAGGGGGGAATTAGGTTGGGTATTAGGAAAATTTCTTCACTGAAAGGGTGGTCAGGCATTGGAACAGGCTGCCTGGGGAGTGGTGAAATCACCATCCCTGGAACTCAAAGCCATGAGTTTTTGGGACTTGGGCACTTTGCTTTGTGGTGAATACGGCAGTGCTGGGCTGATGGTTGGACTTGATGATCTCACAGGGCCTTTCTGACCTCAGACATCCTGGGATTCTATAAGGACAGCCAAACTTCTGCTTTCTTTAAACCACTTATAAATATTGCCAAGATAGCTGAGTACCCTGAAAAAGTGAAACACCATGGATTTTTTCCTTTCTTCCTCATTTCCCATGACTCCAAACTGAAATTATATCTTCACTCAGTGTTCTAACAGCTTGGCTGGTGCAACAGCTGCCCCCTGAGAAGAGGTGAGGGCCTCAGGCTCACACCTTTCCAATTAGATTGGAGATTATACAACTGGAAGCAACCCTGCAAGAACAGAGGGATGGGGAGAGGTAACCTTCCTGTTCTCTCTTGTCCCTGAGTGGTTAGGACATTGGGATGCACTGCAGATTGCTCCTCTCTGGGTGATGCCTGTGACAGCTCCCTGGGGACACAGCTGTCACCCTGCCAGCCCTGCAAGCAGCAGTGTCTCCTTTTTGGGGAGTGCCTTGGCAACAAACCAGCACCAACAAATGGCAAGAACACGGCAAATATTCACCTGGATTTAAAGGAAAGGTGTCTGAACCCCACAGAGGTGTTCATACTTGACACTGAAATTACCCAGGCAACCACCAATGCATCGTGGCCTTCTCTTCATAAAAGCCAATTATTTCCAAGGTTTGGCACAAAGCAGTGAATAATCTTTTGACATTTTGGTCAGAATTATTGTTAAACAGAGAATTCTTTACGCTTTTGTGTCATCTCCCATAAGCACAAACCACTCATTTGTGTCGAGCAGTGATGGTGAATAGCTTACAAAAAGAAAATGTGCATAGTAAGGACTGCTCTTTACCGTACAGTTCACTTATGGATCTGTTCAGGGTTAAGAAGAAAGCAATAGGAAGGGGCCTGAGATCAAGAATTATGTTTTTTCCCTCTGTCAGCTAGTCAGCTGGTGTGGGAATAAATCCTCAGCTGTGGGCATTTAGAGAAGTAGCAGGTTTTGACAACCTATATCTTAGTTCCTGAAGCTCCATTTATGTGGCACCAGAGAGCAGTTCAACTCAGCAGGCAAATTAAAGGTTTTCCCTCTTCTTGCACCAGGTGGTCATCTGAAACCTAACTACTAGCCCCATGTGATACTAGACATTGAGGACATCTGGCAAATTAGGCCTTAGGGCTGCTTTTGAAACAGTGTGGGTGTAATCTTATTCCATAAAATTATTAAGACAACAAAAGCAGCTCCCTATAGAGGAGAATTACTGTCAGGGTATCTATAGAAATTATTCTTAGAGGCTGAACTCCAAGTGAGTAATTAAGTACAGCTTGTTTTATGAAACAGTAAAAAGCACATTTTATTTTTCAAAACCCTTTGAATTTAACATTCAGAAGCTAATGAATTCACAAACTACCTATTGTTCTCAAAGACTAACTCTAATCTGAATGAGACTTATTTCAAGATTAAGATGCCTAAATGCACAGGTCATTGGGGATACACTTTGTATATTCAGTGGGGATTGAGCCATGCACCAAACTAGTGATGGTGTCAGGCTTTGGTTATCCACATTCAGATCTCCAGGGACACAAAACCTTTGTGGAAGATGGCATCTGCTCTATGGGACCATTTTTGAAAGCCAGTCAGACAGCACCTGAGGACCTCTCAAAAAGTTTTGGATATCTGTGTGTGAACTACTGAGCTCTAAACCACCACTGATCATAGCAGGAGGTACATCTGGACTCCATGAGCTTTGGGAATTTTTTCTGGAGCTGACTCTCATGCTTTTTGGCTCAACCCTGGTGTCAGTCCAGGCTGGGGGATGAACAGAATGTCAGAAGGGCTTAGGGCTCCTGCTGGGTGAGAGGCTGGACATGCCCTGGCCATGGCACTCACAGCCCAGAGAGCCAAATGTGTCCTGGGCTGCATCCAGAGCCCTGTGGGCAGCAGGGGAGGGAGGGGATTCTGCCCCTCTGCTCTGCTCTGGTGAGACCCACCTGGAGCACTGCATCAGCTCTGGGGTCCCTGTGTGGGAAGGACATGAAGCTGTTGGAGTGAGGCCAGAGGAGGCCACAGAGATGACCAGAGGGGTGGAGCACCTCTCCCACGTGGAAAGTCCGAGAGAACTGGGGTTGTTCAGCCTGGAAAAGAGAAGGCTTTGGGGTGACCTAATTGAAGCCTTTCAGTAACTGAAGGGGACCTAAAAGGAAGATGGAGAGGGACATTTTACAAGAGCCTGGAGTGACAGAACACCACTGGGGAATGGCTTCAGACTGTAAGAGGGCAGGGTTAGTTTAGATATTAGGAAAAAAATCTTGACTTGGAGGGTGGAGAAACACTGCAACAGGCTGCCCAGAGAAACTCACGATGCCCAATCCCTGGAAGTGTTCCAGAAGCTTTGAGCAACCTGGTCTAGTGAAAGGTGTCACTTTCCCTGGCAGGGGAATTGGAATTAGATGGTCTTTAAGGTCTCTTCCAACCCAAATCATTATATGATTCTTTGATTCTAGGAAGTAAGAAAATGCTGGATATCACAGTTAAAACTGCCCTTAGTTCCCAAGTCAAGAAGGTGTCTTCTGAAATAAAAAATCCCCAGTGATTTAGGTTTTTATGGCTATATCTGTGCTCTTTTAGGAGCAAACATCTCAAGCACAGTGAGGTAGATCAAACACCTCAGAGTTAGCTGGCTCAAGCTCATTGCACTTCTATTGTGTGCAGAGGCAGAGCAAGAGCAGGAGTTGACCTTCACCTTTTTCTTCTGCCTTTCTACTTGCTCTCCATACGGTGCAGAACATGAACAAAGTTTAGGTAGCTCAGACTACCTGAACATTCATGTTGAAATCAGGATCCAAGCTCAAGAAAACACAGGGAAAAAAGTTGGTGTCACCACTGTTTTTCAGTTCCTCATCCACAAAGAAGAGATTCTGAGGGTTTTTACTTTCAACACTAATTTTTTGAGTCTGTCTCAGCTATGCATTATGTTTTTGTGAAACCAGTGAGAAGAGCCCCAAGCACTTTAGTAAACCTTCCTTCCCATTCCACAGATGAGTCAGGCACATAAATTCTCCTGGCTCCACAGTGAGCTGTTTTTTGTGCTTTGAGCAATATCAACAAATCCCATATTTTCCCCCCAGCTTAGGACTTAGCTGATTCCTCCATGGTGACTGCTGCCTCTTCTCAGGCCAAAGAGCAAACAGCCAGACCGAGCAGATGTGTCCAAACAACTGGAAGTCCCCTCCTATTTGCATATGACCTTCCCTTTAAACAGATCTTTTTGCTCATTGTCTCTTCTGATTCACTTTTGCCAGCTGACCACATTGAGCTGAAGGTAACATTTCATTTCAAAGGGCAGATGTCTTTGTGTGCCAGTTTATTCAGAGGTCTATGTCTCTACGACATGGAACAGAGTGAAACAAACATATTTCAAACTGGTTTGTATTTTTATATGTGTCTACAGAAAGAGCACCTGCCCTCTGCATGTTGTAATGCAACAAATAAATAACAGAATCCAGAGATGGGAAGAGAAGTGAAAAGCTTATTCAAATAATGGGCTTGTTAAGTGAAAAGAGTTATAAATCACATTTATTAAAATTAGGAAAGAGTATTGTGATGGCAAAGTATTTTCACACTTACCTGGATCTCAGCTAGTTAGTGATGCCTCAGTTATTGGATTCCACTCAGTGCATGATCAGATCCTAAGCTGTATCTCCCAGTCAGTATTGGGGCACCAGACACTTAAAGAGGACACAGCTGGTTAATCATGCCTTCCAGCTGTATCTAAAATCACAGAAGGTGTTATCTATTAGCTTGTATTAGCACATCAATGAACTGGCAGTTGTTCTTTGAAGAGTTCTGCAGACATCAGAAAGAGCTATCAGCACTTTAATAGAGTAATGGAAGCTGACTGTCTTTCCTCCCTAAACAAAGATCCTGTGTAGCATTTTTGCTCTTAGTAGCTTATGCACAAAACAGAAATTAAATAACTGGGCACATCAGTTTGCCTTCACTCTTCTTAACACACAGTAATGATATCCTGTATTGAAAAAATAAATAAATAAAAGAAGCCAAAGCTGTGCTGTCATTCTTTTTTTCATCTGGATTAACTTTAAAAGTATTCCAGTATTATCATAGAATCACAAAATGGTTTGGGTTGGAAGAGACCTTAAAGCTCATCTCATTCCAACCCCCTGCCATGGGCAGGGACATTTTCCACTATCCCAGGTTGCTCTAAGCCCCATCCAACCTGTCCTGGAACACTTCCAGGGATCCAGGGGCAGCCACAGCTTCTCTGGGCAACCCGTGCCAGGGCCTCACCACCTTCATAGTGAAGGATTTCATCCTTATATCTAACCTAAATTGCCCTCTTTTAGTAATAAACACATTACTCCTTGTTCTGTTGCTACAGGCCATGGCAAAGTTTGTTCCCATCTTTCTTATTAACACCATTTAGGCACTGGAAGATGCTCTGAGGTCTCCCTGGACTCTCCTCCAGGCTGAACAGCCCAGCTCTCTCAGCCTGTACCCAGAGCAGATGGCCTTAGAGAATTTTGTGGCCTCCTCTGAACTCTCTCCTACAGCTCCATGTCCTTATTTTGGGGACGCCAGAGCTGGATGCAGCACTGCAGGGGGAGTCTCACCCGAGTGGGGTAGAGGGGAAGAATCTCCTCCCTTGATCTGCTGCCCACAGTGCTTTGGATGCAGCCCAGGGCACAGCTGGGGCTCTCTGGGCTGCCAGTGTACATGGCTGGGTGGTGTGGAGCTTCTCATCAACCAACAGCTCCACATCCTTCTCCCCAGGTATGCTCTCCATCCATTCACTGCTCTGCCTGTATTTCTGTGTTGGAGTACTACTGGCACTTGGCCTTGTAGAGCTTCAGGATTTTCACACAGTCCCACCACTCCAGCCTGTCCAGGTCCCTCTGGATCCATCCCTTCCCTCCATACTGTGACTGCACAGCTCAGAGTGTCACTAAACTTTCTGAGCTCCTGACAAAGTTTTTGAGTCACTGCCAAAGGTGTTGGACAGCACATGTCCCAGTGCTGACCGCCAGGGAACACCACCCGCCACTGGTGACCACTTGAACTACAACTTGGACAAAAGCAGTCATTGACCACAACTCTTTTAGTGTGGCCATCCAGCCAATTCCTTATCCATGGAGTGGTCCATCCATCAAATCCATGTCTTTCCAGTTTGGAGACAAGCATATTGTGCAGGACAGTATCAAATGCTCTGCACAAATCCAATTAGATGGTGTCAGCTGCTCCTCCCTGACCCACCACTGCTGTAACCCCATCACAGAAGGCCACCAAACTGGTCAAGAATGATTTGCTTGTAGTGAAGCCGTGTTGTCTGTCACCAATTCCCTCCTTATTTTCCATGTGCCTGAACACAGTTTTACAGGATAATCCTCTCCGTGATCTTGCCTGACACTGAGGTGGGACTGCAATTCCCTGGGTCTTTCTTATTTTTTTTTAAAAATGGATGTTATGCTTGCCCTTTTCCAATCAATGGGGACTTCATTCTAGTGCCACAACTTCTCAAGTGTGATGGACAGTGGCTTAACCATTTCTTTTGCCATTTCTCAGGTTCTGCAGTTGTATCTCATCAGGCCCCATGGACCTTCAGTTTCCTCAGATGATCTCAAACCTAATCTTTGACAGCCATCAGCTCTTCATTCTCTCAGTCCCTGCCTTTACCTTCTACCACTTGGGCAGTGTGGCTGGAGCACTTCACAGGTAATGAGACCTCCTATTTCCTTCTGAAGAGGGAGCACATTTTCCTTCATTTCCTTCTAATCACCGACGTACCTATAGAATCCTTTTGAGTTGCCCTTGATGCCCCTGGCCAGATTTATTTCTTCAAGGACTTTATCTTTCCTAGCCTGATTCCTGGCTGCTCAGACAACCTCTCTGTATTCCTCCCAGGCTACCTGTCCCTGCTTCCACCCTCTGTAGGCTTCCTTTTTTGTGTCTGAGCTTGTCCATGAGCTCCTTGTTCATCCACACAGGGCTCCTGGCATTTTCACCTGATTTCCTCTTTGATATTCCCAACTAAAACATCTGGGGAAAAAAAATCAAAACCCAAGGAACAGAAAAAAGAGTGCAAGATCATAACAAAAAGAGCAACATGACTGGTTACAGGAGTGGAAAAAGCCTAAGGCATGAAAAACAAGCTTAGTCCTTTGTATTTGTGGTACAATGGGACTTTGTGAAGGGTTATCACTATGATACCAAGCATATAGGAAATTGGTTCTATTGTAAAACTCTGAGCCTTCAGAAAACAACCCTTACAGGCACCTTTAATCTACTGAGGCAGAAAAAACCCTCTTAACTCACCCATGCAGAGGTTTTAGCTAAACCTGCAACTGCAGCTGTGTGTCCTCTGAGGTCCTAGGTAAGGGTCAGGCTTTTGCTTTTTGACTCTCTGATTTTTTTGCACTTGGTTTTCTAAGAAAAATAGAATTTTCAATTTACTTCATTATCCACGTGCTTGGGGCATTTAAAAATAACCCAACACTGATAACCAGGATAAAACTGTGAATGCTGGCTACAAGTTACTTGCATAGATCATAGTTCAGAGCTTCAGTCTGGTATATAAGGGATTTTACTCATGCAGATGTCCTTACAGGTGTCAACAGAGTGGGTCACCTTGTATAAGGGTTACCAAGCCACCAGTGAATAGCCATTCATTTGGAATGAGTAGGAACAGAAATATTTATTCTACTTTCTAGTATTAGGATCCTACTTTTTTTCTTTTTTTCCCCTTTTTTCCCCCTTATTTTCTTTTTCTTTTTTTTTATTAGCAGCTACAATTGAAATGGCGAGAGTTGCTGTAGAGATCAACAGAAGTCCAGCAAATTCTTGGACTTCCCCACAACACTGTTCAATACTATATTAATGTAAATAGGCACAAACCCCAAGATTTTTTAAAGCATACATAGATCCACTGAGTACAATGAAAAACAGGTTTGCACCAAAAGGGGATGTAAACTGCGCCAAGAAATAGCCATGTTGTTTCACTCTAATGGTGTTGCCTTGCAGACACACCTGCAAAGCACTGTAACAGTGAGGTTAGCCCAGATGAACTTGGAGGCTGAACTACCTGACAAAGCTCCCTGGGTCTGAAGAGACCTTAGGTCAGGGCAACAGAAAGGTGTTCTCCCAATACACCGTGCAGTTAGCCTCCTAAATATGCATCACGGGACAAGAGCATTGGATTTTGAAGTTCTCCTCCTCTTTATCCTTTTGGAGTTAATAGCTAGAATGTTCCTTCTACCTGCGGTATATTATTGGTTTTTAAAGATCTGTAACCTCCCCCCTTGTGCCCCCATTCCCTGGCTTCCTCGTCAATCCTGTATCCTCCGCGTTCTGGTTGGCTCTCCCCTGCAAAATCCTCCCATCCTGCACCTCCTCTTAACCCCATGTTCTCTTCCATTCTGCGCTCTGCGCTTTTGGATTCAGCCCAGCTCCGCTCCCCTCTGACCCGTCCCAATCCCACGCACCCCATGCCGCCCTGCTGCACCCTAATAAACCCTGGATTTCTAAGGCACAGAGACTGCATTTCCTAGTTGCCTTGTCTCCTGTTCTTCTCTGTCATGGAAACAACCCACTCCCGCGTGCCGTGGCATCCCGGCTCTGCCCGACCAGACTAGCATGGGGGTTCGCAGCAGCGATCCTGTTTCGTGAGGTTTCTGGGGTCCTGCTGCTTTCCCCAGAGCAAGAAACCTCAAAGCACCTTTTATAAATGAGAGTCTGTTTCTGGACATTCAACCCCCAAACTCACATTCACCTCATTCACCCTTTCATTTATTGCTGCAGTAAGGTGAACAAACCTCAGCTGGGACTTTCTGGCATGAAAACAACAATGTGAAACTATCCTAAGCTATCCTGGGTTGTTTTTTGTTGTTGTTGTTGTTTTGTTTTGTTTTGTTCTGTTCTGTTTGTTTGTTTTATGTTTTTGGTTTTTGATTGATTGGTTTTTTGGGTCTTTTTTTTTTTTGCAATTAAGTCAACTGAGTTTAATGTTGAGGTTTTTTCGCTGTGATAGGACTAGAGGAAAGGAAACCAACACAACTAAAGGCAACACAACTAAAGGCAACAGCACAATATAAAAAGGTTAAACTCTGGCTGGGTGGAATCAAAATGAAACCTGCAATTGGATTCAGAAATGGTAGGGTTTCACCACGGAGCATTGTGAGAGAAAGAGAGGAAAGATAGAAAACACGTCATGACTTGTGAAACAGGGAAGACACTCACAGGCAATTTCTGCTCTCCTTCATGTGCTGAAATCTGCTCACTTTAGGACACTTGCTTTATTTGGAAGCTGCCTTTAGCTGCCGTTGCAGCCTGAGAATGCTTCAGAAGATGACAAGGTTGTTACAGCTCAAAACCAGAATGAAGCATGAGGAAGATGAGGCTGTGCACACACAAGGATGCAACGAGGTGTGATGCAGACTTCCCAAGGGACTGAATGGCCACCAAGTCAAGACTGTCTTCTGTACAAAACCCCTAAACACCTATTTGCTACTCAACCCGTTGGAAGACCTCAGTCTTCTGCCCTGCACTCTCCTGGAGTTTCTTCTGCCTTTGAAGGTCTTCAGCTCCTGCTCTTACTCCAAGGACATTTTTCAGTGAAATTACTTCACTCTTTAGCTTAACTCCACCTGCCTCTTGTCAAAACTGGTCCTGCTAGGGGTGGTAGAACATCTCCTGCCTTCTAGGCATCCCCCAGTGAGTGCAGCAACAAACCTCTGTCAAGAGCCATTTCCCCTGAATTTACCAAGACTGCAAAAAGATTGCATAGCACACATCTCATTAAACTTGTAAGACTCCAGCCACTTGAGAAATCATTAGTTCCTGCTCTACACAGAAAGTCAGAGGGTGCTCGATGCTTAATCAGCTCTCTGTTTCAACATGTTGAAGATATTTAAATGTTAATTTAAGGTAGTTAATGGAGAGCCTGATAGTCAGATGGTGAGCTGGTGTGGCTTTATATCACTCTGGTCTCTCCAAAATGTGGTTTTCAGTGAAACAACCATATTATGTTGACTTTTTGAGTATTGAAAATCATTACTCCCATAAATACCAGTTTGCATACTGACTCTTAACAGGGGAATGTAAACTTAGAAATTGTCAAATCTATTGGAAACTTCTGATGCAGACTGCAGAACAATAACAGTTATCAAACACATCTTATTTTCTTGAAAAAAAATCTGTTTTACTCACAATATTTTTTAAGGTAAATATCAATATTCTTCATCCTAAATTTTTTAATCAGCAGCAGGGGTATCCAATATTGTAATTACATGACTGAATATTTTTGCCATTTTTTCATTACTCAGAAAGAAATACTGTCTCAAACACATGCCATGGAAGTGGTAAGGTCTATCATGTGGAAACACTGTCCTACCACTGTGGAAACAAAAGTGGTGGTTGAGCTGTAGTAAGTTCATTTCTTAATCATCTTGTCACAGAACCGTTTGTTGGAAGGGACTTTAAGGATCATCTTGTCCAAGTCCCCCTGCCCTGGACAGGCTTTTCACTAACCCAGCTTCCTCAGGGAGGAAGTTCAAGCCTGGCCTTGAACACTTTTTTGAGCCTGACCTTGAACAGTCAAACACCAAGAGGTTTTAGGACTGCTTTTCTTCCATGTCAGCTGTATCCCAATTCAGTTAGTCTTTCACCATTCATTATTTATTTTCCTTAGACCTTCACAGAGTACTTTAGCTCTTAACTGCTTCAATGTGAATGACACTTTGTCCTTATGGGTCATTTTCCCCTCTTCTTTCTGTCCCTGAATTGGCAGCAAATGTATTCACTCCTCGTCTGCAAATACTCACACACACTCTTGAAAGCCCATTATTGAAACCAACAGTACTATCAGCTACAAACTTTTTCTTTTCATATTTATAGCCCTGAGAGCTTCAGCCTGCAAAACAAACCAGAGACCCACCATGGCATTCACTTATTTTATTTTTTTCTCACAAAATTCTACTGTTGTGAGGAAAACGTCTGTGGGATCCATCACAGAAAAAATGGCTTTTTCCTAGTGATTTGCAGATGCATTGAACTTAAAGGAATAATCATGAGACAAAGGAAATAGCACAGAGAATAAAAACTCTCCTAGTGAGCTGAAATTCATACTGAAATTCAGCAGAGGTGTATAAGGATTATGATTGCAATACTTTTGCAAGTAATTACTCTCTCTAGATAATTGAAAAGATCAGCCTAGCAGGTTAACAAGCTGCAATGACAGTCTGCATTTCTCTAGCACATTACAGTTCAGAAGTGCACAATTAAACTTCATAATATCTTGAAAAAAAGTGTGTTTGGATTAATGAAAATATTCTTAGCTCCTCAAAAGTAAACAGCTTCCGGTTTTAATTTTGAAGAGTAAGATATCATCCTTCATTTCACAAAGATTCTTTTCTTCCTGCTGTTTTGAGCTTAGGCTTATTTGAATTCTCTGCCAGAAGTCCTAACTGAGAGACACTTTATTTGGTCTTCCTACAGCTTTTTTCACTTTTTTTTTTTTTTTTTGAGTGACAAGCTCGGAATTGGAATAGGAAAATTCTTTTAGGAAAGTATTAGAAACACACACAGCATTTGCTTATCAATTCCTCTGAATTAAGGAGGATTTTATTACTGATTGCAATGAAAACATTCTGTCATTAGAGAGCTATTTTGAAGTTATTTAATAAAAGGAAAATATTTCACAATTTGTTTTATGCAGTAAATCAGGAAAGGTACACCCCGGAGCTGAGTATCAACAAAAAATTTAAGCAATTAAGAAAAAAAAAAATGGCAAATCTTCTCAGCTCTGAAATTTCTCCTTTTAAAAAATGAATCAAAACTGGTTAAGGGCAAATAATGTAAGGGGTGTTTATGACATTCAAAGCATGTTGCCCAAGGTTACCTTCCTGTCGAGCTGGCAGGTTGCAATTTCCCAACCTGTTGGTTCAGTCCTTAAGGAGGTTGTTCTGGGGGTTTCCAAAAAAGCTGCCAAACACTCCAGGAGCTTGACACAATGCCCAGAACCTCTGGCCTCGCTGCTGGGCACTTTTTCCAGTGTCAGGGCTGTCCTTCAGTGCCGTGGATGCAGCTGCCTAGCCTGATGGAATGGGAGATGCCTGGTGCACATCTGGGTCCCTCCTGGCATCCCCTGAAGCTCAGCCTCCACCTCAAGGCAGCACTGCTCCAAAATGCCCTAAGAATTGTGATCTGGTTCACCCTTATTTGGAGTTAATTATTGCTACTACAGCTTGCTCTTGTAACTTCTGTAGGCTAATTAATATTTGCAGCTGTTTGGGAACTTCCCTTTTGGCTTTGGCTCTTATCAGATGTTTCCACCTACATGAGCCCCTAAGTGGGTAAAAGAAGCAAAATAAAGAAAGCAATAAATAATTTAGAATTATGCTATATTTTGATTAATGTATCTTGAGGCTTTGTTTTCTTTTTTATTTATGTTTTTTTTCTTTTAACTGAAAAAAAAAATATACCACATGCCTAATGAAATAAGTGGCATTTCCTTGCTAATGCTCATTAATATTCACATTTGTGCACACAGTACTTAGCTCCATCCTGAGACATACTGATTATTGCTCTAACTCATGCTTAATTTTTCTGCTCTCTTCATTCTAGAACTCCTTGTAGTGGGAGATTCAGTAACAGAGTGGAAATCTTAAGGTTAAGGTTTCAGAGAAGGTTATCTCTGCTGTCCTGTCCCACATATGTGTGCAGCCTGGGGAACTGTGTGACAGGAGCCAGGTAGATTGCAAGTGGCTCAAAGGAACTCATATTCAGCTAGCTGAAATGTGTCTAAGCTACACTGGGAACAACATAAATATGATTTTTTTTCCCCCTCATTCTTCTTCCGCATAAAGCATGAAGGGCTGAAGGCATCTGATGATGGTACTTGCAAGACATCTGATATTATAGTGAGGGTAAAAGATTTACATACTCTAATCAAGGTTTTTCTTTGATTAGTGCTTGTGAAAGAAACAGAGGAGAATTAAAAATGCTTCCAAGATTTTTGAAGGAAGCCAACAATCAGGACAGTGTTACCTAAGGTAATTCAGCTAGAGGAATAACTGGAAGAAGAAATAAACTGTCTTCTTGTGTTTTTGGATGTACTCACATGGAAAGGAGACTTTCTGAGAGCAGATGACAAGACTTCAGAACTTGACTTCACCTTGAAGGCTCTGGAAATCAGAGGACTACCCCAGTTTTACTTCTTTATTTCCACATCTGATGTTTTAGTCTCATTCCACCCAGGCGTTCCTACTCTGCCATTCCCCTTGGGTAGCTGATCTAAAATAAGCTGATCTGAAATTCATTGAGAGGTTTTCATCCCATCTCTGTATCTTTGTGCAGCTAGTCCCAGTTCCTCCCTAAAAGCACTATCAGCTGAGGTGTCCCTCATCTGTTCCCACATCTCCTACTCCAGTTCTCTAAAGACCCAACAAAGGAAAGACCCTGGGGATTTTTCAGTCCAATACTGTGCTGTTAAGTTGCTCTGTCTGTTCTCAGTTTGGAGCAGATGTGAGTCCAGATCTGTGTTTCTACAAGCACAGGCACCAAGCTGAAGTCACTCATGTAATCAGTTATTTCACCAGGCTGTGGCCACAAAGTGGGGATTAAACTCTCTTTGCATCAGCAAAATTATAAGAGGTGACGTGGAGAAATGTGCATTATGGCAGGTTGTGAGAAAATTAAACTGGTGGGTAAAGAGCTGCAGAGGGCAGCTGAGCCCATTCTTCCAGAAAGACTGTCCACAGAGATGCTAAATCACTGAGGGATGCTTAGTCTTTCTCCTGATACACTCGACTGAATTTAATAAAAGCCTCCCTCTCCTTATTTCTCAAAGAACAAAACAAGATCTGAATAGCAGAGTCCATTGTCACTCCATATGGTGAAGCAAGCAAGATGGACAGAATCCAAAACACAGAGCAGATGATTTGTTCTGTTCTTCTTCCACCAGCTGCAACAAGGAAAGTGTGAGGAAGCAAAAATCAGTGCAAGAAGAGAAAAAATATATTTGTCAGAAAACAAAGAAAAGTTTTTAGCCAAGTCTGTATTATGACATGACTTTCTGATATTGAAGACCTGGTTTTATTACAACTTCTGCTTCATAGGTCATAGAATCACTAACATTGGGAAAGTCCACTAAAATAATCAAGTACAACCATTCCAATAAATCTCATCCCCAAGTGCCACATCTACGTGGCTTTTCAATCCTTCCAGGGTGTTGTCTCCATCACTGTCCTGAGCAGTCTGTTCCAACACATAACTACCCCCTCAGTGAAAAAATTTTTCCCAATATCCAACCTAAACTTTCCCTGGCACAACTAGAGGCCATTTCCTCTCCTCCTGTCCCTGTTCCCTGGGAGCACAGCCTGACCCCCCGGCTGTCCCCTCCTGTCAGGAGTTGTGCAGAGCCACAAGGTCCCCCTGAGCCTCCTTTGCTCCAGGCTGAGCTCCTTTCCCAGCTCCCTCAGCCTCTCCTGGTGCTCCTGACCCTTCCCAGCTCTGTTCCCTTCCCTGGACATACTCCAGCCCCTCAGTGTCCTTCTTGCAATGAAGGGCCCAAAACTGAACTTCCCAACCAAATAACACAAACTCTACTACCTGGTCAAAGCAAGCCATGGCAATGGAAAAATTTCTCCTTCTCAGGCAATAATGAGTCTTTTAACAGCAACTGGAATGTCCTATCTACCATCATGCAAGTCTGAAGATTCTTAATATTTCTTGCATAAAGCTTTTTCCCCATATCCATCCCCTTTAATTTTTATTTCTTCGGGGCAATAAGTTTGCATAGTCAGTTTTCCAAAGGAAATCATATAAAGCCAAAAATGGTTGAAAACATTTTAATTCCTAGACAAGATCAAAAAAAAGTCTAGAAAAGTCTCCTCTCAGTCTAGAGAAGCAGTCAGTCCCAGAGGACATTTTGTGACTGTTTGCTTTTCCCTTGTCTGTTAATCAATAAGTAGAAGTCGATTTTTTCTATTGCAGTTGATATACGCAAAAAAACCCCAACCTAGCCCAACCCAAAAACCAAAAACTGAAAAAAAAATAACCTTATTGAAGAATGACTAACTGTACAAGCAGCCAGAAGCCAACAAGATGTCACATTTAAATTTAGAGAGCAGCACTCTCTGGCTGTCAACTGCAATTCAGTGCAGCGATGGCAAAGCGCTGCATGTGCCACCAGCAGTGTCTGACAGGCTGAGAGATGACACCAACCAGGTTATACCTCTTTAGGAAGAAGTCTGTGCAGCAGCTGGGGAAGATGCTGGGAAATCCTTTAGCACATGGTGTGTAGTCCCTATATTTGTGGGTAATGTTTAGTTTTGTACCTCACAGTCCTTAGTGCAAATGCCAGAGATTAATGTGGCCTTGTGTTAACTCCCTACATTGTGTCAGCTAATGCTTCCTTGTTTACTTATATCAGTGACTAATATGCACCAGCAGATATCTTAGTTTTGAGAACAGAGATATAGTATGGGAGTAAAGAGTGATAAGAAAAGAGCATCATAACCTGACTGCATAATAGAGATACTCTCAAGGGAAAAAGATTCATCCAAAGGTCCAGGACCATAAAAGGGAATTTTGAGGAAAGGGATGTTCCCAAACGAGCACCAAAGACCCTCAAAAGACCCTTATTCATATCCAAATAAGTTCATGGAAATAATCAGCATCTCTTTATATATATCCAGGAAATGTAATGAATAAGTAATAGAAATGTGATGAACAGTTTCTAGTTTCATGGGTATATCCTGGTCAGTTAAATTGCTGCCCACACTTTGAGGACAATTCCCCATATGTCCAGCACTGTTGGTTTTCTAACACAGCAAATTGGTTGGAGAGTTTATTTCCCAGGTTTCAGTGCCAGACACACTGAAGCTGTCACCGTTTCCAGATTCACTAGTCACAGAACAGAAATATTAGCCATCAAGTTTTTCAGTGTAATTGGCAATGGATATTGACTCTGTATCACCCCTGTTCTAGTGTTGCTATTTGGTTTTTGTTTTGGGGGGGGTGTTTTTGGTTTGGTTTTTTGTTTGTTTGCTTGTTTTGGTTTGGTTCGGTTTTGGTTGTTTGAGTGGTTTTTTTTTTAAATTTTTTGCGTTTTTTTTTAATGCAAACATTAGGGAAAAAATAATTTGTAAAATTAGGTGAATGGAACAGCTTCACAAATTTAATTTCTATTTGTATTTGGTTTGTGACCCTGTGAGGAACCCACTGTATTTGCTTTACAATCACAGTTGCCTGTTTCAAACAGTTAAGACTACAGAAGGATTTTGCCATGAGATAAGCACAGGAGGTCTTTGCCATGAGCTAAGCATGGAAAGGAGCAGTGGGATGGTGATGGCTTCTGCCTGGCAAGGTCTGGCTGGCACTACCTGGGTTCTATCCCCAGAGAAGGATTCCCACTGCAGCAAACTGTGTGGAGAGGCAGCTGCTCATACAATATAATTGGCCAGGCAGGGATCACCCTGAATTATGGGACAGATGTTGTCTGCAACCACCAATAACCACTGCAGCACAACCCCTCATCCCTGAACATGCCCTGAGTGTGGATTCCTGGAACTTGGACTGTAATTTAAGCCAATGAACATTCATTCTGTTTTTTGCTAAAGTGGATAAGTAGTGGAAAGTTTTGAACAAGCTCACCCACCACTGAGAAGCCCAGGGTGAAGAAGGAGCAATAGAACACTGCTGGATCCCTGGGTGTTAATAGCTTTCCTTTAACTTAATCTGTCTCTCTTTCTCCCTCCTCTGACCCCCCAACCCCCTTATTTTCTATTTTTTTTCTATCACTACCTCACATTTGATGCTAAATAAAACCCATACTATTGACTTTGGTATAGGGTCTTGTTTGCACCTTAATTTGAGTAGAGGTGTCTCTCTAAAAATCAGGTCATAACACTCATGCTGGAGCACGAAGGATCAGACCCCACAGAAAAGTGACTCATGCTGGAGCACGAAGGATCAGACCCCACAGAAAAGTGACCCACGCTGGAGCAGGTCATGGGTCACTGCTGCTCACGGGATGGACTCAGACTGGAGAAGTTCATGGAGAATTATCTGCTCTGGGAAGAGCTCTACCCTGGAGCAGGACAAGGACTCCTCTCCCTGACCAGCAGCAGGAGCAAGATGTGATGAGCTGACCAAAATCCCCATCTCCTTGGGAAGAAAGTGTTTTTATGATTTGTCTTCCTTCTCATTACCTTGTTCTGATTTTGATCGGTAATAAATTCAATGAATATCCCCAAGTCAAGACTGTTTTGACTGTGACTGTAATTGAATAATTGGTTTGTGATCTCTCCTGGTCCTTATCTCAACTCATGAACCTTTTGTTACACTTTCTCTCCCCTATCCATGTGAGAGAGCAATTTTGATGTGTGTCTGGCACCCAGCCAGGGTCAACCCACCACACTATGAACAATAAAATCTGTGCTTCTTGGACCACATTGCCATGCTGTTGAAGAAATGAGCAAGGCCATGATTACTGCTTTTTCCTTTATTTTAATCTGTGAAGAAATAAATAGTTTCCTAATATAATTCTAATTAATTAAACACTTTCTAAGGGCAATAACCAATTTTGTAAGCCTTTGTAGATGCTGTGAGTCAAGTTACATGTGTCTCTCAAGTCATGACTTGAATCCTGCAGAAACACATCCAACACAGTGCAGCATCATGGAGTCATAGAATGTCTCACCATTAGTGTGCAGACCTAACTGCATGATTGGATCTAAATTAATCTCCCAGGTTTTCTTACAAGGCTCCCCCAGCATCATCCCCTAAAGCAGGCACTTTTCCGTCCAGACTCATCCAGACTCATCCTGGCCTGTGCTATAGTTGTGTAGCACTGGCTGGAGCTTTCCTGTACTGGCTGAGTCCTGCCTGTAGAAACTTGGTTTACAGAGAGACAAGCAAAAAGTAAATAATCCATGACTAACATTCCCGGTTCTGTGGGAAAGCAGCCCCTTTAATGATCCAGCAGCTGGAACAAATGACTGCTCACTCATAACATACACATTGCAGTTGTCATAGAAACTCTCTTAGCAACAAAGAATCCTTGACCTTTTCCCCATCTGTTTTGAATCTTCACAAAGGCACATTAATTTCTATATATTGATTTCTCCTGTTTGGATTTTTTTTTTCCTTCTCGCCCAAATGCCACATTTTGTGTGGCTCCCAGACTCCAGCAGAAGGCTTTCACAACTTCTGGGGCAGAAGTACTGCAGAGGTCCTGCCTCTCCTTACCCCTGCTCAGTGCGGGGCACCAGCTAGATCCTGACAGAAAGTTTAGATTAGATATTAGAAAACATTTCTTCACTAAAAGGGAGGCCAAGCCCTGGCAAAGGCTGCCCAGGGTAGTGATGGAGTCACCATCCTGGGAGGGATTTAAAAGCCATGTGGATTTGGCACCTGGCGACATGGGTTAGTGGTGGGATTGTCAGTGCTGTGGGAATGGTTGGATTCGATGGTCTGAGAGATCTTTTACAATATAAACAATGCCATGATTTTATATCAAGATAACTGCAAGTTGGGCTGTACAACTGGCTACTCCACCTCAACCTAGAAACCTGAAAAACAATCTGTTTAAGTTTGGGAAGAGTGAGGGAACCACTCAGAGCTCTGTGATTTTGGATTAACCATTACAGTAAGAGTTTGTAATTAAATCAGAGCATCCCCTTCAAATGGATGCAGACCATCCAAGGAAAAAACAATATATTATCAAAGGCCAATGTGTGTACAGCAACACCAATGTGAGGAGAACAGCCTTGCTACAAAGGGCATCACTACATTCCAGGAAGAAACAGAGATGGATGAAATTAGTCCAGACCCTGAGTAATGGTGAAATCACTGCGTGTTCTGAAGGCAGAGAGATTTTAGATAAAGCTTGTCTGAGCCAATCACATTAGCCATCAAATTAGATCCCCAGAGTTTGGGTATTTTTCAGTATGTATCATCACCCCATGTTTGCCATTTGAGGTAAACAGAATAAACTTATTAACAAATTATCTTAAATTAAAGTTAAAAAAAAGGAGAAAATAAATATTCTTCCTATTTAAGTAACTTTGGAAAGATTCTAGCTCTCAGTTTACTTTTTTTTTATTTTGCACCTACTTTCAAATCAATGATGTTTACAGTAGGATATTTTCTTCTGTCCTCTTCTCTCCTCTCCCCAAAAATTTATGTAATGAGAAAAAGAAAATATTACTGAACACACATGCATAAACACACACAAAGAACTTAAATATCTGCCAAAAAAAAAAAAAAATAACAACTTTGAAACACCTAGTGCTTCTTAATGAAAATTAGTAAATACATCATTTTCCCACTATAACACATTTTGGAAATAATTTCAAATGACACTTATTACCCATCTTAAATGTTTTCTGAATTATACAACAGAGAAAGGATTGTGTAAAAGCAAAGACAAGGCATTTGTTTTATCAAATCTCCCAAAGCACTGGATCACTGTTAAGATTAAAAATATTTCCTCCAACACTATACTTTCTTAATGTCAGAATTTTTATTTGGGAAGGAATAGTATGGATTGTTACAATTTTGGAGATTGGTCAGTGATCATCTCCTGGGTCAGTTTTGTCTGCAGACCTCAGCTTAAGTAACACTGGTGAAGAAAACCTTTGTCTTGGTTTAGACAAACAACATGACTACAAGTTACCTTCCATTTTACCTGCTCTGAGTGTACTAAAAGGTAAATAAAAGAGATACAGAGCTGTGAAGGCTTGTGGAGAAAAAACCCAGCATTTTTAGAATTGAAATGTCCGACTTCTAACCTCTAAGTGGTTTGTCTGCAGTTTAGCTAAAAACAGATAGTGCATGTCTGGGTCTAATATATTTTTTTATGCGTTAATAAATTGCATTAACAAATGCAATGAAAAACAAGCAAAGCAGGTGAAAGAAGGGCATGGCAGTGGAAGGAGGGAAGAGGCAGATTTTCAGAGCCAAGCATTGCTGATTTTTATATGAGCTGGCTCACGTTCCACATTTTTTTAAATGTTTGGATTTGTGTCTAAATGGAGATGTCAAAAGAATAACCTGGGTTCCCATTTTAAATTTGTCATAGTGATGTATCTGCAGATCAGTACCTGAATGCTGACTTTGGGCACCTCCTTCTGAAAAACTTACAATCAGAACCTCAAAACCCATCGAAATTGGTTTTTTTGGCTAACACTGGCCTCAGGTGTAATTCTGTTTATTAATACAAGCCAGAATGCTCTGAAATCCTCTGAAAAGCTGGATGGGGCTCTGAGCAGCCTGGGATAGTGGAAGGTGCTCCTGTCCATCGCAGGGCTTGGAATGAGATGATCTTTCAGGTCCCTCCCAACCCAAACCATTGTGGGATTCTGGGATTCTATGATCTATCCTACATTTACACCACCAGGGGCTGAAGTTGAGTTTTCCATGAAAGCATGGAGCTTGGAGCAGCCCTCTGCCCAGACAGCTGAATGAGCCCACGTGCATTTTTTTCAGCCCTTCAGTTCTACAGCACTTTTAATCTTGCTGGTATTTAAGCTGTGAGCGTGAAAAACTGTTACAGCAATTGCAGATATCCCTGTTTATGGGGATTTAATGGAAAACTCCAGCATAAAATTCACCAAGCAGCCTCTTGCTACTGGAGCAGTTATGTTTTAAACACCATTAAATTTGATGGAAATCACAGCACACAACCTCACATAAACCTTTTGGCAAACTTAAATGTGGAGGCAAATTCCTCTCCAGGATGGGTGGGATTTTGTGGCACTGTTTCTCCACCTTTTGTCCTTTCCCTAAACACCTAATTGTATAATCATGCCCACAATACCCTTAAAACATGTCACCATAAATTCAACTCACTTCCCCAGCTCTCTTCCCCACACACCCTATAATAGGTCCTGTATTTTTGTAGGCAACACAAGGCCATATAGAACTCTGTAACCTGTAGTCTGAAAGTTTTTTGGGGACAGTTTGTTTGCTTGTCTCCCTTTGGTGAGGGTCCGAGGAGGGACAATGGGATGATCCTTCTCCTTTCAGGGTCTCAGGAATAACCAATTCTGTGTCCTCCTTCACCTCACCCTCTGCAGAGCTCGGCTTCACCATCATTTGCCTTTAACGAAGAAAAACCTAACAAAAAGCTGATGTAAAAATTCCCTTCCCAATACAAATAACACATAGAAAATCTGTGCTGGAAAGAAAAGATTTGCAGTGGACAGTGAGTTCATTTTCTGTACAAACAGGAAAAGCCAGGCCAGTCGTGACATCAGTCATATCTACTGCCTGCTGCACCCCAGGCAATATTTAACTGTTCCACCTCACAGACCCATATTCCAGCAGTCCCAACGGGGTCAGCAGAGCCACCTTGAAACAAAGTTCTTTGTTCTCTTCATCAAGATTTCACTCTGGACTGGAATAGGGAAAGGTAATTTATTCATTTGAAATCGCTGTATCAAATAATTGCATAAAATGCATGCCATAATCCTCAGGGCATGAAATATGGGCCTCCGAAGAACAGTCCTAGCGCTCTGCTGTGTTTTTAAGGGCTCGTTAGGGCTTAAGGAAAGGTAATAACTGCTATTCATGGAGAAATAGCCAAGCTTTCTGACACACAAGCTCTTCTCTGAACCTGAAAGAGGAGCAGCAACTGTCAGTGTTAGATTTGGCTGGAGAAAAACTGTTCTGTGTTACACTTGATATGGTGAACAGTTAAATCATCTGAGTGAAAACCTTGCTAGAATCTGTTCAGCAAAAATTAGTGTTCACAGGGAAAAAGGTGATAATTTCCTATAGGGAAAAGCAGAGCCAGGTGATTCATCACCTTTAGGAAAGGTAAGAGGTGGCAAGGGGAAGGAGGAGAACAAAGCACACCTCAGGCCAATGTTTTTCCTGAACCCACGATTTTTAGTACTCAGTCCAGTTTTGAATTCCAGTTCATACATTTGTTTTTTGAACGATTTTGGGTGGGGTTGTTTGGAAGGAGTGGGGTGTAGATTAGCTTTCCCTTGGGATTCAGAACTGAGAGGCCAGAGCTAGAATAGTAAGAAATCCAGTGAGAAATCCCCTCTCCCTGACAGCCTGGTGCTTCTGTCCCTTACTGATTTCCTTTGGAACCCTGTGCTTCTGCACAAAGCTTCCAGGAAAACCCATTTTGTATGGGAGGATGTACCTTGCATTCAAGAATTATCCAGGTGTCCTACAAGACAAACTTACAAGTTGTGAAGGCTGCATCATGAAAGTAATTTATTGTGATGGCTCTGAAAATATGTTTTCAAACATATCTGCTCTTCAAGGACAGTCCGGCTTCATCCAGAGGGTTGGCTTTTGGGGGAAAGTTTCCAGGAGCTGGGGAATTCTTTGAAAAGGCAACAAGAAATGTAGGAAAACACATGAAAAATCACTGTGGATAAAAGACAGTGCACAAAGCACAGTGAAGCAGAGAATGATAGAGACTGTTGTTGATCCTGAGAAATAATTCCTACTCACTGTCTCTATTAAAAACATAGGCAAACACATATGGGTGTACACAGAATTTTGTTACACCAGTAGATGACCCCAAGTGGCTCTAAGAGAAAACAAAACTGAGCCAAAACCCACCTGCAAGGACCTTTCCTGCCCAGACAAGTGAGGTGAGGAAGCACCTTGAGAAAGTAAAGATAAACACAGATAGTGGTGCAACTTCCCAGCGAACAAAGCCCACTGAACTGGAGTCCCCCTGCTTGCTTGAGAACATGGAGAAGAATATTCACAACCAGCTCCATCATGCACATTACTTTTTCTCATTTTTATTCTTCCAGTAATTATTGGAGTGACTGACTGATTCTCTCATGTTGGGATATGACCCTCCTGACAATATACAGCAGCATATGATCATCTACTGATGCAGGACATCATATTCCATCTCCTCAGGAACATCCTGCCTGAGTTGTATGAGAGAAAAACAGCCTTGGTAGGTCCTTTCCATCCTCCTGTTCACAGCTGCACCAAAACCAAAACAAAACCATGGAAGAAGATCAATGCAAGTGGTTTTCTGTCCTGAAATATTTTGAATAGTGCAAGTCCACCATAAACCTGCTCTATTGTGGAAAAGTAAGAGAAGCTCCATAAAGCTGAAAATTTAAAATAACGTGTTTTTATGGAAGAGCTAGAAATCCACAGGGTTTGAAGTTCCACAGAGTTTTTCTAGGCTTTTTTCTTCATAATGCAAGAAATTAAAAATACATTGGTCGTAATTCTGGTTTCACCTTATCAGCACCATGGACTGTTAGAATTGCTCCCGTTGACACTCGTACAAAAGGATATTCTGACAGATCCAAGAAAACTCAGACTTATTAAAAGCAATAAATAATTGTTATGATCCCAGAGAAGCAAAATCGACTACTCTACTTGTTTTGTGTATGACTTCAGAGATTAGGGGACCCTGCTACTTAATTGCTCAGAGGGACACTAATCTTGTAAAGCTCTTTTCCTAGCAGAAGTTATCAAATAGAAGCAGGACTCCTTAATAAAATTACAGTTATTAAATTCTCCCTTTTGCTGGGAAGTTACTTGGTCCAGAAACACTTGCCAAAAACACTCTTAGAAGAAAAAATCAGGCTGCAGCATCAAGATCTGGAAAATTCAGATAAGTTAGAACTGAGGATTTATTTTACAGTCTGTTCTCTGTGTGCATGTTATGTGGTTATATATTCTTTCTTTCCCACAAATTAAATTTTCACACCAAGAAAGAGTTGAGAAAGAGAAAATTAATAAAGGGGCATGTTCTAACCAAATGGAGGTGTCAAAAATATGGTTCCCAAATTCTCTTTTGCACATGTGGTATTTTTCAGACCCAACACATATATTTATGATACTGCAGTTACTTGCCAGTGGCATTTCAGCCTCTCTTGGAGAAATTCTGAGTAATTGCATATTTTCAATAAAACAGTGGAAAGAATGGCTTTTGTCTGTTTTAAAAAAGAAATATCCATAAATAGTTTTCCCTGAGTTTGTTGTGAGACATTGCTGTAGACATCTGGCTTAGAAACCTTGAGGCTGAATGAATTTTGGTCAAGCCATTGGTACCTTGAAATATAGTGCTGCAATATGTACAGGATTACCTATCACAGAATCTCAGAGGTTGGAAAGGACCTCCAACATCATGAAGTTCGACCTTCAGCACATCATCCACCCCCAGGACTGTCTGTTGGCAGATGACTAGAGAGCAACAGGAGCAGAACCTACCTATACCCCCAAAATGCTCTCCCTCTGCTTTCACCAAAGGCAGTGAAGGTAGCTTTAACTGCTGGAGAGACCATCTGTGCTTCTAATAACAGCAACAGAAATTAAGGAAGGAAGCTTGATCAGGCTGTGGGTTGTGTTCTGCTGTGAACTTCCCCTGACCCTGTTTGTGACATTCCCAGGACTGGTGCTGTTGGTGCCACCACGTCACAGGGGACATCCCAAAATTGCCTGCCCAGCCTCACACTGCCATGACTCCATCTCTCAAACTTAAATCAAAACAAACCATCTGACTGCTGGATGGAATGGAATTTGCTGAGGAAAACGTGTCTCCTGTAGGCCCCTCATTATTAATAATTATAGCATAATAGAAAGCACACAGCTAATTGCTGATCCCCTGCTATAACCTGATAGATTAATAGAAGCAGTTCTGTCTTCTCAGGAGAGCAGGCTCACTTTCGCATTACAAAAATAATTAAAGTGTAATCAAGTGCTGAGAAGTCACCCAGGAGGTCTGTGCACAATAGCCGATGCACACATTTTGTCTTTTGTGCCCAAAACTGCTCACAAAGCACCAAATCTGTCCTGGCATCAGGTCCTCATCCTTCCTTGCACAGGAGAAAGGGGAAGGATGGCTTCCATAGGAGAGCTCTGCACCTTTCACACGTCTCACACAGGAGGCTGCACTTCCCCTCAGCATATTTTGCTCTCTCTTGGGTCACAACAGCACTAAATTCTGTTTTGGTGCAGGTGTTAAAATGCCTTCCCAGCACTTAAAATAAACCCTGAGATTGCTGCAGCTCCAAAAAAAGCAGCACAAACCCCAAGCTCTATATTAACCAACCAATAAATCTTCTTGTGCCCTTCCCCCCCCACCCCCTTTCTAATTACACTTTAAATCTCATAAATAATTTTAAGAGGGAAGATCAGTGAAAAACACACTTCTCTCTCTCTCTATAACCAATTTGCAGCTTCTTTGCACTCCAGGGGGAAAATCAACTGCAATTCTCATTGTTTTTATTCCCTGTGCCTGTGCATGGAGGCAAAACTCCCCTGCAATGACCACATTTTTATTCACAGGGTTTCAGACTGGAGATCTTCATCTTCTTAAGCAAGAGGCGAAAGCCACTAACTCACATATTGGTCTTATTTAAAAAAAAAAAAAAAAAAGGAAAAAACCATAATGCATATCTAAAAGTTAATTATGGTCATTACAATTAGGAAGAGAAGACAATTTTCACCCCCCTCATTCTGGATGTTCTGCTTGGTTTTTTGGACAGAGAGAAAATATTACAAAAATATTAACTCACCAAAAGACCAAAGTACACAGGTAGAATTTAACAGATGCCAAAGGGGAAAGAAAAGGATTAATTACTTTATCCTATTTAACTTTTGGTATTCTACAGACCACTGCATGTGTCTTCCATATTTTATCCTGATCCCACACCTTAGTTAAAATAGGTATTTCAGTCACTGAGAGTCTAAACGATTGTCTTTCACAGAGGAAAGAAGAAATGAAAAAGATAGCACTAGTGCCAAAGGCTCTTCATTTACCGAACCAGGATCAGTTCAGTATAAGAGTCACAAAATTAAGAAAAAAAAATTGAAAGACTCATACTTCCCTCAAAATTTGAACCAAAATGGTGATTCCCAGAAACAAAGTCTAGGGAAAGCACCTTTCAAGTACCTGAACCCAACAGGCATTTGCTTCTGGGTGTGTGGACAACAAACAACCCTGGACTCTAGAGAAAGAGGCTTCACTTTTTCATTCTTCAATACTATTTCAATTTGGCCAATGCCCTTGGTCTCAGACTATGCTGAGGTGATTTTCATATTCTGAACCGTCTTCTAGAATTGGTGTTGAGACTCCTGGTTGTATCTGAGTTCTTTGGCTTTACATCTTTCAGATCCTTTACCTCTGAGATATTTTAAAAATATTGTTATATTGAAAGGTATTGAAATTGTGTTTTGTAGTGTAAGGCATTCAGCATCTCATAGAATTACAGAATGGATCAGGTTGGAATGGACCACAGTGGGACTACATCTGGTTCAGCCTCCTTGCTCAAGCATGGCCATCCCAGAGCACACAGCACAGGATTGTGTCCAGACGGGTCTGAAATATCCCCAGTGAGGGACACTCCACAGCCTCTCTGGAAAATCTCTTCAGGGCTTGGTCACTGCACAGGACAGAAGTTCTGCCTACTGTCCAGGTGGAACTCCCTGGGCTCAATCCCTGCCTGTTCCTCTGGTGCTATTTCTGGGCCCCTGGAGCAGAGCCTGGGCCTGCTCAGAGCCCTCCCTGCACACAGGGACACCCAGGGATGGAGTCTCCTCTCAGCTGTCTCGTCTGGAGGCTGAACAGCCCCAGCTCCCTCAGCCTTTCCTCACCAGGGAGATGCTCCAGCCCCTTCTTCATCTCTGTAGCACTCTGGACTCACCCCAGGAGCTCCATGTCCCTCTTGTTCTGAAGAGCCCAGAGCAGGACACAGCACTGCAGATAAATATTTCCCAAGGTAGCACACAGTACTCACGGGAGCAGGAAATTTGTCCCACTGTAACTTGTCCCAAGAAAGCATTTTTAACAAACATGACCATGGGTCAGGAGAAAGGTGTTGAAGAGTTGCCTCTGGTATGAGTCCCCCTTTGATGCCATTAGGAAATTCTTGTCAGAGCTCTAAACAGGTTATTGATTCTGATTTGGATCAACAGCCAAATACTGTTTTCCAATCCCACGAAAGGGAATTAATACGCCCAGGAAAACTCCTCCTGAAGTCTCTGCATGAAGAATGCAATTCCCATGTTTCTGAGGGTTTCAGTGGGGTCTAGAGAGTGGATATAGAGGATGGAAGAGGCAGCAATGAACCTGAATACTTTAAAAAAAAAAAAAAAAGTGCCTACTTTACTTCAGTTTCACAAACATTATATCCAGTTTTCACCTCCCACTCTTCTGGAGCAGAATGGTGGTGCCACAGTTACGTAAAACTAATAGGACAAGAATTGAGTACAATATGGGAATTCTTCTGTAATCTTTTTCCACATGAATAACATGCTGACTTTCACATCCAATTCCATTTTTTTTAATTACTGTTTGGTTGGTGATTATTTACATGAGATAAAAAATGTTTGAAGGCTTCTACATTAATTAAGTTTCATCTTTTTAGACTGTTCTTTACATGTAAAGGTAATTGCTTTTAGTTGTTATAAATCTTGTGTAAAATTCCTCAAGCAATAAACACAAGCTGTATCTCAGTAATTGTCTATTGACTACACTTTCCAGTATGAATTAATTTTCAATTACAAACTTCCTTTCTTACAGTATCAGGTTGAAAGTCTGCATTTTGAACACGTAGATATTCTCATCTTGTGCAAATTTGTCTCACATTATACTGGAAGAAGAGGAGAGATATTCATTGAGCAACCATCAGTCTGAATATCAATGCAGCATGACAATAAGTGTGTATGTCAAAACTCAGATTTCCTCTGCAAATTCCAGTCAGCAGCAAAGACTCATTTCCAACCCTAATTATTTTTATTGCTGTTACATTGTGCTCTTCTCTGCTGCATTCTTTAAAAGTTAATGGCTTGATTAGGAAGGGGATCTAAACTCAATCAAACTTTCACAGTGATCACAAATGAAATCTATCCCTACTTAACCAGGAGTATTTGAGAGGAAGGAAGGAAGGAAGGAAGGAAGGAAGGAAGGAAGGAAGGAAGGAAGGAA
>VZRM01004884.1:219211-366206 GCA_013397955.1 Grantiella picta
AGGAAGGAAGGAAGGAAGGAAGGGAGGAAGGAAGGAAGGAAGGAAGGGAGGAGGGATAAGCTGATCTACAATATCTCTTTCCGACCAGGGCTACAGCAAGGCTTTCACAAGTGTTCATCTGGAGTTGGGTGCCCAAAGATTTCTGATGCTTTCAGAAACATCCCATCATACCTACTGGCAATGTTAGTTGTGGGATACTTTTTATGTAAAAGCAGCTAAAACCCATCTTCAAAATCCATGACTCACCCAGCATCACAAAGTTTGGTGAGTAGCTCCTCAGGGGGTATAAGCCCTGATGAGGGAGATGCCAAATATCCTCCCACATCATGTCTGGGGGAGAGATGCTGACTTGGGGCCTGACAAGGCCAGTTGGCTGCTGGAGAGAGCCCCAAATCCATCTGGGGGAAATAAGAGAGATACTGATTCAAACGGACAGAATGCCATAATGGACTTCTTCTGCCAGAGCAGAGATCTCCATCCTTCTTTCTTGTCCCTTCCTCACAGCCATGAGGTCCCACCCTCCCAGCCATGAGGTCCCACCCTCCCTTGAGCTGAGTCTGGACCTTGGCTATACCAGTTTTATTAAATAGAATTGCAGGAAACTCTTTCCTCCCCTGAGATGTGGTCCTAAGAATGTCAAAGGCAGCCTCAAATGGAGAACAGGAGGATACAGCCAGGAGGGGAAGCTGGAAAGAGCTCCTACCCCAGTGCCGTGCTGATGTGAGCAGCCTTCTAATCCTTTCTCTCGAAGATTGAGGCATCCTGAGTTTGCAAAGGTCTTGTAACACTCAGGGAGAGATAATCCCATGTGGTTTCCCACTTGGTGCTAATAGGTTCCCAGTGGGACCCTGGGTGCCCCAGATTTCATGTGTCTTACCTGCAGGAGTGTCTTGGATGCCACATGGCATCTAAAATGGCCCTGGACATGTGTGTTTAGGCACCTGAATCTCTCCATCAGCAGCCTCAAGTGATGCCACTAAATTTCAGTAATATCAGTGACTTTAAAGGGCTGTATTCCATCCAAGAAAAGGGGATATATTAACTCTTAATTATTGCATAAAGTGTGAAAGAACAAAAGTGTCTTCACAAGCAGTTCCAAGAAGGAGCATATTGAATGCTTTTTAAGATATAAAGCAGGAACTAATAAACAAGAGATTTCAAGCTACATGTTCAGCACATCTGCATTTCAAATTCTGAGTTTCTATTTAGGAATGTTAATAAGTTTAACAGGCTCAAATATATTCCTATTTCTGATAGAAAGAAAAAGTATGCAATATATACACACATATATTTGTAGATTTTCACACACTTGGGCATTTATTTAAAAATAGATATTTTTCTATTCTCTGTTATTTGATGTAACTGGAAAAGGAAAAAAAAATAAAGAAGAAAAGGAGAAAGAAGAAGATCAATACTCCCTATTCAGGAATCCTGGGAACAGGACTGAAAACAACATGATGGTACAGGCACATAAAGTGAGGCTTGACCATGTCACTTGATCACTGCAACATGAAAAGCTCCATTAGTGAGATTTGTATTTTTTCTTGTCTTTTTCCTGCATAGGATTTTCCTTCTGTCTGTGAAATGAAGACTTCAGCAAACAGTGCCACCAGATGGGCCCTCGGTGGAACTGTATTCACGTAGTGACATCCTAACAGGAAAGGGAAGAAGACCCCAAACTTCAGCACTTCTATTAATTTCATCCTATCTTTTCATCTCTGCTCTGGAATTCTCTTCTCTAGCAAGAAACTGAAGGTTTTATAGTGTCTTACATAATAAGGTGAAAAGACCTTGGTTTTACTTTTCAGTGCAATAACTTAGTGCTTGCAAATTTCTCACTTGAGGTTAATTGTCTCTTCAGAACGAGTGACCCACATTGCAGGCAGGCAGAATAAAACAGTTCTGTATACTTCTAATGGATTTATTTAAAAGGAAGAGCAAGCAAATGTTCACTTAAGAGCACCTATTAGTGAGCTAATACACTACATTTTGACTGGGAAAATTAAAGACTGAACCACACAATGGTCAAATTGAGGTCACAATTAAAATTAAATCAGTAAATCACTAGACTCAGAATGATCAAGTCACTCCATGAATACAATAATAATGAAATCAAATTATGGGCTTTATAGCAGATTAAATTACTAGTCTTTGGCTTCTTTTGAATTTAACAGAGGTGTTTTCCTTCCAGGAAGGCCCCACTGGTGTTATACCAAGAGGGTTGGCCCAACAGGTAAAGGAAGAAAATATCATCATATATTATATCATATACACCAAGTCTCTTGGTGTATTTCCCTGGGAGAAATCTAACAGGCAATAATGGAGGCTTAGATTAAAAAAATACAGCTCTTGTTGTTTGATTTTAACAGTCCCTCCTCAATTCTCACTGCTATTAACACTTTGCTGCAGTTGTTCTTAATTACCACCCTCTGTTTTAGTTGGATAACACAGAATCCCCTTTAGGAATCCACCAGAACTGATTATTTAGATGTAGGTAAATGGAGCTTTTGGATAACAGTCTTTCTCTAACACAGAAGAATCCACTCAATAAGCCACTAAAACATTTTGTTTATTTGGAGAGTCACTGAGGTGTCATCAATAGTACCCTCATCATGGTATTTTAAACACCAGTTGAGTACAGCCCTTTAAATGAATTAAAAATAAGAAATCTCGTTTCAGTCATTTGCAAGAGTGATGCTGCTTCTGCAAAAGACTAGATTTCATAAGGGTTACTTTTGCTTGCTTTGCCTTTGGAGTCAACAGGTACACGAACTCAAGTGCTTTGAATATTCGATATAGCCCAGTACTTCAGTCAATACATGTTAATTTTAAAGGTTTTGTGCCACAGAAGAAAAGTCAAGAATCAATTTGTCCATTTCTGTTTGCCACAGTAGCTCCAGCAGAGGTAATTGTCCTGAAGAAATGAAAGGTGTTTGATAGAAAGGTTTGGTTACAATATTTCAGCCAACAAAGCAGACATGAAATCTTGGAAATGAAGTAAATAAATATATGCTACTGAGACCTACATATAATTTTTCTTAGATAAAAATTCAGGAGCAGAAATTAATGACTAATTCTAATGGCTTTTTATCTCAAAAAACTTACAAAAGTTTACCAGCATAAGCTCTATATATGATTACAACATTTGGGGTGTTTCCTCTTCCTCCCCAGTTCAATGGACTCTCTCCAAGATTAATGGAAAAAAAGACAGGGTGCTTCAAAATCAGCCCTACTGACCCTATTCTTCCTCTGAGGGCACCTATCTCCAGGGACTACAGGAAGATGACTACAATTTAACTTTACTTTCCCCATTAGTAACCCAAAATTATCACTTAAAATTACACAGTCAAACTGAATCAAATCTGCGAGATTTGATCCTTCAAACATCATCTTCATTCTCTTAGAAAATATGCCATTCTTTCCATCTTTCATCTCTGCAGAGCTGTGGTCCTAGCTTCCAAAACTCTTTGACCAGGTAGTCTTCTCTCTTTAACCAGTGACAAAGCTTTCACAGATAATTAAGTTATTAAAAAATTAAAGAATGCCAAACTGCCATTTAACCATCTGACTGAAGAGATTTACTCTATTTTTAAGAGAAATTATGAAAATCTTTTGGTAGAAACACTTATAAGTATTTTAAATGTTATTTTTCCCAGTTATTGATCCCATTAGTTATCCACGTCATCAATTCTAATAGGTATTTCCTCTTAAAATAATTTCAGAAAATAAAGTTAATGTAATATGATTTTATAAAAATAAAATAATAAAAATAACTAGTGCCTCAACACCATAGGATTAGTGCTTAGATTAACTGTTTCAACTGTTAAACTATAGGCTTAGGAGACAATTGCTAAAGAGAGGAAACACATATTTCTTTGCCTCATGGTATTACTGAATGGAGCAGATGACTGTGGTCTAGGAAGGGGAGCACGGAAAAATTCCACGATGTAGCACTGCTTTGGTGATTTGTTCTCCAGCAGCAACATGTCCCCTTGCTATATTTGTGTAAGGAAAGAAAACAAGATTATCAGGTTTTGTTTGGCAGTGTCTGCAATCAGTATTTTTGGAGAGGTAGCACGATTTTGGGACAGATTCCCAACAGTCTCCATTTACTATTAACTCAGTCAGTTATCAGAGCAGTTTGGGATCCCTCTGATTTCATTGAGATGGGGAATGAAATAATGACTTTAGTCAGGCACTGGCAAGAAACTTCAGGCTTCTCCAGCAAGACACAACTTATTCTGTGAACTTGGACCACCTTGTTTCACACCCTGCCATGGGCAGGTACACCTTCCACTGGTCGAGGCTGCTCAGGGCCTTGTGTAATATCCAGTCCAAGCCACTCAAACAGGCTCCTTCTGCTCCTGTCTGACATCTTTTTAGGATCACATTAAATTACTAACTTTGACTAAATTTCTACCTTTTTAGATAGGTAACATGTACCTTGTTCCCTACCTGAAAAGCAGCCCTGCCTTTTCATGGAGAGTTACACTCCAGACTCGTTGTGGGTCAAAAAACTCCATGAGTTTTGCTCTATGGAGATCACAGCCTAGCAAACACACAGAAGAGAGAACCACTCCCAGACCCAAATGTACATTGCATGACAGAATTGCTACAGCCCCAGTATGTCTCACAGGCTCTGTGCAGACCTGTCAAAGACATTCCCTTTTATCTCTACCAGGAGATAAAAAGGCAGCAAACTGGGCTTGAGGAGCAGGACAAGCTTAGTTTAATTCCCGAGGAAACAAGTGCGTTGCATGGCCATCACAGCTGTGACTGTGCAATTCTAACCCGCAGTCCCTAAACTCTGCGTGGCTTCATCAGGTGCTGGGAGGGAGATAATAACTCGTGAACTTCCTAAACAAACATCAAAACAGAATTGAATGCAAGAAGGTTTCATACTATTATATTTAATAAAATTCCTGATAGATAGCTAAGTCACAGGAGGCCAGTTGCAAGCCATTGCTGCTGTCAAGTGATTAATTTCAGTAAGAACATCAAAGAGAGGAAACAAGGAAAATGGATAAGATGCTTGCTGCTTAGGCAGAGACAGCAGTGAAGGATTTTGCCCATATAAGAAATGCAGTCCTGTGCTCAGAGCTGCCATAACACATTGTATTTGCCATTGTATTGGATCCACATAATCTTGACAAGCAGTAAGACTCGCTATTTTCTGGAATGGCAGTGAATAGCAGGAAGTAGAAGCTTTTGAGAGAGGCTGGATAACAGTAGTGGTTTGCCCCTTCCCACTCCAGAAATGGTGAAATCAAGTTTAACAATCACAACATTCAGACAGAAAATTCTTGTGTTGCAATTTGGAGCTACCAGCTTCCTCTCACATGGAAATTGTGGATTCCTCTTTGCACTTGAAAGAGATTTTCACCTTTAAAAAATAAACCAAAGATTCTTACATGAATTAGCTAAATCCTGATGTCAAGGCTTTATACACAAAGGGAGCAAAGGGAATGGGAGCTCATAATACTTCTCCCACAATTTTGTGGATCCTCCAGTGTCATTAATGCTCACAGGAAGCTGTCAGAAAGAGAAATGCACTCACTGGGTTAGTATTTCCATGGACCAGTGAAATGTCGGGACAACAGGAGCAGAGCAGCTTTGCAGATAGAGAAACATTTAAACTCTGATTCTAGCTTCATATTGAACTCGGGGAGGCTCCAGGAAGAGTATAGACTTCACTGAAGAGCAAAGATAGCAGGAATGATAATTTTAAAATGGAAATTATCATGTATTGATTTTGGAGGGTTTCCATGTGTATGTGTATTTTGGTTTGGTTGGTTGGTTGGTTGGTCAGGTTTGTGGAAGAGGACATTGTGGGATTTTTTGGCTTTTTTTTGGTCTTGGGTGTCTTTTTGCGGGGGGAAGGAAGGGGCACAGCATTGCCAGCTGGGCAAGGGAGGGAATTGTCCTGCTCTGCTCTGCACTGGGCAGCCTCACCTTAAATATTGTGTGCAGTTTTGCATGTCACAATATAAGAAGGCTATAAAGCCATTAGAGAGTCCAAAGGAGGCCATAAAGATGAAGAGCCTTGAGGGGAAACCGTATGAGGAGAGGCTTGAGGGCACTTGGTCTGCTCAGCTGGAGAAGAGGAGACCGAGGTCAGACCTCACTGGTCACAGCTTCCTTGTGAAGGGAAGAGGAGGGGCAGGCACTGATCTCTGCTCTGTGGTGACAGTGACAGGACTGAGGGAATGGCCTGGAGTTGTGTCAGGGGAGGTTTAGGTTGGATCTCAGGAAAAGGTTCTTCCCCCAGAGGGTGTTTGGGCACTGGAACAGCTCCCCAGGGAATGGGCACAGCACCAGCCTGATGGAGTCCAAGAAGTGTTTGGAAAAAACTCTCAGGCATGTGGTGGGATTGTTGGGGTGTCCTGTGTAGGGCCAGGAGCTGGACTTTATGACTTGTGGGTCTCTTTCAGCTCAGGATATTGTGTGATTCTATGATGCTTGTGGAGAGCCTAGAGTTTTGGATAAACACCACCATCCCAGCCAGGTGGAGTCTGAGCTCCCATTCCTGAGCGACATAATAAAGAACATCAGGTAGAAGAATGGAAACTGTTACTTCATGAGTTTACAAAAAAAAAAAATAGTCTCAGAGCTGGACTTTCCATGGACTTACATACCCACTGCTTTCAGACTTACCATACCTATCTATCATACCTACTAAGAGTTCTTTGCTGCACTTGTTCAGTCTTTGGATCCTCCGAGAAATGAATCCAGGCTGCCTAATACTCAGGGTCCAAAACATATTTGGATGATGGGGCACAAAAATCGAAATTTGAAAGAGCCTGTGTCCAATTTCCACTTCCTTGTCAAAAACAGGATTTAAACTTTTAATACTGTTAACACAAATTCTAGGGCTTTAGCAGCCTGGGAGTGCCTAAATGACACTGTAGTCTGTCACTGTTTGCACTGAGGTGTATGTTTCAAAGGCCAGAGAGCTTCTGAGATATTAATACAGCTACAACCAATTTCACATACAGGGGTCTGGGATTTCCCTTCACATATTCAGTAAAACACAGAGCAAATGGAAACCTAAAACACATACCAGCAGAGATTCATAGATCTCAAAGGAGAATTGATCATAGCCCTCTGCAAGCATGACCTTCTGTTTAACACAGGCCATAGGATTTCACCTACCGTGGCGGAGGGAATTATTCTTTCTTTCTCCCTAACTGAACACTATCAAGCCCAATAACTTGCTGGTGGCTGAACTATAGCTTATCATTAAGTAAGACATCCAGTCTCGGTGTAAACGCTCCATTGTGAATTTACCACCTTCTTTGCCAAGCTTACAAAGTGCTTAAACACCTTGACAGAATTCATTCTTTCCCATTTGAATTTATTTGACCTAACCTTCCTGCTATCCAATTTTATTATGCTTCAGTGCACTGGACTGAACACTGCTTAATATCACTTCCCTGGTTAAGACTGTTAAACAAACTATTACACACCAGACACCAGGGACCAAAATGGTGCTAAATTTCAGAGCTAAAATCTGCTGTTTCAACAGTCTGAGGCAGTTCAAAAGTGCTGTTTCATGGCAGGATAAGTTAGACTGGGACTGCCACAGAGAAAACCCAGTCCCACTTGCACCACCTGTGCAAGTTCCTGAGCTCGCTTGGTAAGTCAGTTCAGTGAGTTCAGCCACAGGAAATCCTATATCGTAAAAGTGATGGATCAGGATTTTGTTGGCTTGCTGCCTGAGCTGGTTGGGCACAGGCCTCACCCAGCACTGGGACACGGAAAGGGAGCTCTGACAGACTGAGTCAGGCTGTGAGGAATTTGCAGTTTTGGGGAACCGCAGTAGATTTGCACCATCTGTGGAAAATGGTCACAAAACACACAGTAGCCAGTGGGTTAAAGCTGATCTCAGGACCTGAAAATGCAATCTCAAACTTAACATAAGGCTTCAAATAAAGCAAAGCAAAGCAAAGCAAATCAAAGCGAAGCAAACCGAAGCAAACCAAACAAAACCAAACTTCCTTGCTTCAACTAGTGATTCCTGAATTAATCTTCAGTGTTGGTCAGGGTATTTACCACCACGTGTGAATTTCTGGTAACAAAAGAGCATGGGAGGAGTGAGAATTTATAAAGTTTGAAAACCAAGATGGATGACCAATCCCAGAATGCATCTCTCAGACACAATATCCTGAACAAACACCAAAAAGAGCTGCTGTGTCTGAAGTGAACTAATGCAAGGCAGATTAATGAACTGACCTGAATAAAGGCGATCCATTTTTCATATTCTTTTAAAATATTATCTTCCTCCCTTTCTAAATAAACGACTGGAATGTTAAATCAGTTAAGTGCATCAATTTGATAAAAACTATGCAAATCTTTAAATATATAAAGGCACCATCTATAACATTGACAGTTCAGATAAAGGGCTTAGTTTCAGTTGAAAATAAAAGTTCCCAGTATGGAATGTAAATGCAAACATTTGTTTTATTTATTTTTTTTAAGTACTTTGTATTTTGTACCCTGACAGTTACAAATTGCATGGATAATTTATTGAAGTTTTCTCTCGCCTCACAGTCCTCCCTTCATGAAAAGGGTTGCTAATATTGTAGGAGGCTGGATAGAAATGCAGAACTTGAGGGACAGTGAGAAGGAAGATAATAAACACAGAGAAATGACACAGATTAAAGTAAAACAAATAGCAGGGAGCAGTTCAAATTACAAAATGCTGGGGGCATTAAAAAGAAATCTATCATATGTGCCAGGAAAATGCATGCCCTACATAGCATTCTTGTGCTTCCCTCCTCACTTGGGGGTCACAGCCCATCTTTTTCCCTTTGAAAGGGAACTGGCTATTACTGATGTGCTCAGCTCAAACCCTTGTTTGTCAAGAAAGAAAAGAGCACAGTGAGAAAGGACGGAGAAAAAGACATTCCTTCAGTTTCCTTTTCTAAAGGTTTCCCCTTCCCCTTCCTTTTCCTTTTCCTCTTCCCCTTTCCCTCCCATCTGCTGTACCACCACAACAGAGTCTATAAAGATGCTGGACAAGGCAAAAAACGTATAAAAACGATGCAATAAATAAGGTTTTGCTGTTTGTTTTAACCCAAATAATTTCACAGGCCTGGTTTAAACTGCAGCTGTATCAACAGGGCTGAAGGGATGGCAGGGAATTTTGTGTGCTGCAGAAAAAATGAAGAATAAAACTACTCCCAGGAGAGCCATTCAGTCACATGGTTTGCTGTGCCCATTCTGCCTGGGGAGAACAAGTTTTAGGCCAGATTCAGCTCAATGTGATTGCACGGCAGTTAGGACCTTGCTCAGTGCCAAAGTGTTGTGTGGTGGGGTTTTATTTCCCTGAGTTAATGTACATAAATGGTCTTTTAAAACTAGAGTCTCTAATTTAATTTTGACTTTGCAGAATCTAAATGAGGATGAGAAGAAATTATAGAGGCCAAGTGGAAATCCAAGGAGTCACCTAAAAGCTCAAGACTCAAGGTGTCATGAAAATTACTGTGAATTAGGTAAATGCTCAATTTATTACTGGAAACACTCTTAAGCCTCCCCAAACAAGAAAGTAGAAGGCAGGCTAGAAATCCTACCCTCTGAAGTCCAGTTCTGTATAAAACAGTAAAAAACTAACCTTTGCAAGGACTTTTTTAAACTAAAAATATGGACCCCAGAGAACTTCATCGGTCTGCAATCAGGCCAGCACCATCAGATGCTTTTGATGAATGAGAAGCTAAATGTATTTCTTGATATTTAGGTGTCAGAAATCACGTTAACAGGTCCAATTAAAAAAGACAGTGCCATCACATCCTCTACAGAACCCCCTTTTTTTTTTTTAAGAAACCACTCTTCAGAGAAATAAACCACTCCTCCCACAGCCTTCTAGGTATATTTTGTTTTGAAACTTCTTTAAAGAAGATAAAGAGTCATACAAGACCCAGTGCACTGAGATCTAAACCACTACATTAACTTTTTCTAGGGCATTACTGAATAGTTATTACTTAGAATCACAGAATCATTTAGGTTGGAAAGACCTCTAGGACCATCAAATCTAACCCACCACTGGCAGGTTCACCATGAAAACACAACCTCAGGTGCCACATTTAACAATTTTTGAACATTTCCCAGGACGGTGATTCCACCACTGCCCCAGAGTAGCCTGTTCCCATGCCTGACCACCTTCTTGGAGGAGAATTTTTCCCTAATATACAATCTGAACCTCCCCTGGTTCAGCTTGATTTCTTTAAGACTGACTCTCTGCTTCTAGGATAGGATGAGGATTCAACACACGTTTTCATCAGTCTGCCAGAAAAAAGCTGAACATTGGAAAGGTGGCTTGATAAACTATCAGTCTTTATCTCACAGCCTACAGTTTTGAAAGTCAGTAATGCAGACAGATGGTGGCAAAAAAACCCAAATTCCGTGGGAAACTCAGAACTGACACCATTTTCACATCATTGTTAAGTTACATCAGAAAACAGAAGCAGTAAAACAGCTTAACATGTACAAAGCATTTGCTCAGCCTGCAAACAGCTCAAAGATTATAGTGGGTAACTCCATGGACCAAAACAAACTTTCCAGGAAGATGTTGCAGCATCCTACAGCAAATGATGCAGCAAAGCTTTTGGGTGATCAAATTTATTTGTTTAGAAACAGATACTACCCCTGAGTCAGGATGTAGCTCATTTTAAATTGGCATCAGAGTGGGAAGGGCCCAGCCCTTGTTGATCCCAGGTCTCCACACTCTCCAGTGGTGGACAGGTCTGTGTTCCAGCAGCAGCTCAGACCAGCCTTCAGACTGCCTTTAAAATGCAGGAAATGTTAAAATGCCTCAAAATGGGGGTGAAATGAGTGCTTTAGACACCTGCTCTATCAGAAAGGCAGGACCCCTATCCTGTCTGCTCAGGGAATGTTTCAGCTCATTGCTGGGCTGGACTTGATGATCTTAGAGGTCTTTTCCACCCTCAGTGATTCAACAATCAGGATTGTGGAGCACACACATCCTTGGAGCTCCCCTGTCCATTCCTCCCCTCCCAGACTGCACACTGGGCTCTCGTGGAAGGAAGCAAATGCTGCTGCCAAGCTCCTGCCGAAGCAGCACCATCATCCTCATCATTATCATCATCCTCATCCTCATCATCATCATCAGCAGCAGCAGCAGGGAGGATAGGTGAGGAACAGCCCTCCCTATACATCACCAGGGGGTCTCCATCAAATCCTGCTGACTGCCCTCAGAGCCCTGCACTGAGCCACACACTGTGCATTTATTTTCAGCACTACCCCCCACTCCTTGCTGTACCAAACTCCTTAATTTGATTATTCTTTTCTTTTGTCTTTCCTCCCTCCCAAGCCTCCTGCCTCCCCTGTCAAATCCTCGTCTTGTCTTCTATCCCTGATCCAATTTGCTCCAGCTGCACACCTGAGTCCTGCATGCTGGGCTGGTGACTCCTGAAATGCTCCAATATTCCACTCAATTGCCTCAATTAGCTCCCTCTGTACACCTGGGTATGGCATTGATGTGACATCTGGGCAGCTCAGGGAATGTCTGATCCATTATGGAGCTTTTCCATCACTTCTAAGAGACAAAGATTACTGTGCCCTTAGCTGTCTCATTGCCTTAGCCAAAGGATCATCCTCTGCCCCCTTGTCTCACCTACAGCCACTGAAGCTTCTCTGCAGTTGTTGAAACTTGGGAAAAATGGGTTCTCTGCAAGGGAGGTGAAATCACAGACCATCAAGGCTGTGGAAATAGTAATTTATTGGAAAACTTGAAGCCCGAATCACAAAGCTGCACAAGGCTGTTATAACTGCTCTGCCTTGATTGAACTTTGTGTAATCCCAGCCAAGTGCCCCATTTGAGTCACCTGAAAAGCTGAGGAGCTCCTCAGGCTGCAGAGCAGAACAACATTTTTCAGTAAGACACCATGTTGAGTTCAGAGATTTTTTTTTTACATAAAATCCAAGCTCCTAATATCCCTTATTCTGGGGATTGGTAGAGGAGAAGTTAGCTAGCAAAATTTTATTTGACAGAGATCAAAGCTAAGGAGAACATTTTCAGTGCTGGAAGGTTTATATTATCACTTTTCATCCATCTGAGCTTCCTCACAGTGTAACTGCGAAGCTGCTGGCTGGTTCCAGCTATATCTGATGGACTGGGGAGGTCACAAAGAGATTTTATGAATGTATTTTTCATGGAAATGAATCTTTATTCAAGTAGGGAGACTGTAATAATTTCTCTGCTGATTAAAACAGCTACAGAATGAGAGCAAGAATCATGAAAGAGAGAAGGCATACCAGAAATTTTTATAAACCTCCTAGCTTTAGCAGAAAAAAGACTCCAAGCTAAAACAAGAAATAGTGTCACCATTTGCACTCTGGCAAGCACAAGAAAATTCAGCTGAGTAACCACTCTATAGCAGACCAGTCTCTTCATTCTTCAATAGCTCCAGTGTTGAAAGAACCAGTCATTCCAGTGCATTATTTTGAGTGTCCAAGAGATGTCCCCTTGGATTTGGTCTGTGCCTGGAAGGAATCAAAACCAACACTGTCTTTTTTCTCCTTTTGTAACTTATGATTTTGTTTACTTCCCTTCATGTGTGCATGTCTCCTAGAAGACAGCTTCAGTTCACCTAATTCAAACTCCACAAGTTTCCTGTAACTTTGCTGGTGTGCCTGAGGCAAATTAAGAAGCCTGATGACTTTTAATAGCTATTACACCCCTTGTTTCCAAGAATTTTAATCCAGCTCATTAAATGTCTCTCTGCCATTCATTTATCCCAGCAGATTACTGACTATTAAAAGACTAGAAATCAAGATGAATGGGCACTGATCTTCTAAACCACCCTCAGCCTACAATGAAATTTTCCAAAGCATTTCAACCCTTCACAGAAAGCCCTTAGAAGGCACTGAGATAATGGAGAAAGAACTGGACTTATTCTGGAAGCTCAGCTGCCTTTCCAAAATATAGAGATATTCCTTAAGGACTGGGAAAAACAGAGCTCTGGGGTCTCTGTTTCCTTCCATAGTACTGCTCAGCAGGTATGTGTATTCCTCAACATGAGTTTTTTCACCCATATCACAGTTTTTGGGGGCTCTAAGTAGTGCACAGAAATTGATTTGTCTTCATTTAAGTGTTAACAAAGCATATCCTTCTTTGAACTGAGAGTACTTTAGCTACATTAGTCACTTCTCTCAGTCAAACTTTTTTCATCCAATTTCTTCATTCAGGAGAATGCTGTATTTTTCACTGGGTTTCATGTTAATTCACATGACTTCATTGCACACAATCTCACAGTGTAACACAGATGCAGGAATGAGCTGTGGGACAATAGAAAGAAAAACCTGTCCCAAACTGGGTTTGCTGCTAGAGAAAATCTCCCATGGAAACACACTACAAGCAAGATCTGAAAGAGGTATTCTGAGCCACAGCACAGGTGTCCTCTCCTCATCCTTCAAGAAGAAACAAAATTAAAGAAGCCCTTTTTCTAAGGGCCCTGTGCTGAGCCACTAAATCATTCCCCATGGAAGCAGCACATCATTTTTCATGTCTCTCGGACCTTGTGATCTGCAGGCAGTAATTCCCTTTTGATTGGGGTCTTTTTTACATGCTGAGAGACCACAGCACATGATTAAAGTGGAATCCCAAAATGAGCTCTACTGCCTTCAGGGGAAAACTATTTCTTCCAGAGCAGTCTCTCGTGTCCTGCTGTGTCACTCTGGGTCTTTTCTGGCAGCAAATATAATTTCCATATACTGAAGTTGATTTCAGCTAATCAAACGGCTCCACCAGTTGAAACCATTGAGCTGAAAACAAACTTAACAAAATATACATGTACAAATATGTCTGTAGTTTTGACTTCTTTTGGGAAAGGAAGAAAGCCCCAACACTCTCAGTTCCATTTGTCAGCAGGGCCAGGGTTTGCTTTCATAGCAAGTCTCCGTGGAAAAGTGATTAAAGAGAACAAAATCACTGCGTGCTGAGTTTTAGAAAAGTCTGTCCAAACCATCTGAGAGGCAATTGACTCACAGAAGTGTAGGCTTGGCTTGACTATTATGGACTATAAGTGGTCTTTCAAAGCTCTTTGTGCTCGTAAATGATATCTCTAACATCTTTCATGGTACTTTTCCTGCAAGGTACAATGTGAGCTCATACACAGTGAATAATTAACAGCCAATGGGCTAAGAATAGTTTCCAAGAGGGATTTTTGTCTCTTTTTGTCACTTGACTTTTCAGGGGAGTATTTAAATAGTCAGAGACGGGAGTGATTATATCCTAAAGGTAATTAATATCAATCAGTCATCAAAACTAGCTGCTTTTTTGAGCTCTAATGAATGAGAACTCCAACAGCTTGGGGGATTATGGCACACAGAGAGGTTCTGGCCATGTCCTTGTTCTGGTCTCTGGAGTATGGTAGGACTTTCACTAAGTAGAGAGATTTCTAAGGGAAATCACAAACAGCCCATGGAAAGAAGCAGCACTCAGGGAAATGATGTCAGCCTCTGGTTTGCAGTCTGGAGACCAGGAAGGACACAGGCTTTGGCTCTCCTTCTTCTGCAGAACTTTCACCAGTAGCTGACAGCAGTTGTACCATGGCTGGTGAAACTCTGAGTGATGTTTGAGTTTACTGAAGGGCATTTTTTTTCATATTCCTTCAGAGGAAACCCATCAGATTGAGGCTGCCACAAACTGAGAGGCTCACCTGCTCTCAGAATCCTGATTCAAGTGCTGGTGGTGTTTAAACCCAGAAAACAAGCATAATATCATGCTCAACCTGAGGCAAATCTTTAAGGTTAGAGAGTGACTGAGAGATTTGTCAAAGTGATTTGACTCAGTGGGTGGAGTCTGCACCAGACACTCAAATTCTGCTTAAAAGCCATTTTAAGTGCTCAGGGTCCTCCTTTTTCTTTCCCTACAACCTCAGCATTTAAACAAAGGCATTTTTTTATCCTGCTTCCAGCACTGTTACATGTCTCTTCTGTGTACGATGTTTTAAACGTCCTTAATTATCATCACACATAATTGGAGAATATTATCAAAGCAATCAAACTGCAGACAAAGGGACTTAGAACAGTTAACAGCTGTGTTCAGCTCTTCAGATGAAGCTCACAACAGCTTCAAGACACTGCACGCATCAGGCTCAGGTGCTGGCCACAGAAGTCAGTTCTCACCCAGGGCAGGTATGTGGGGGGGAAAAAAAAGGAAAAAAAAAAGAAAACAAAACCAAAACCCCAAAACCCAAAGGTGGAATATTCTAAATGAAGCTAGAGGAAGAAAGAGAGGGGATATTCCTGGAGACTCTTCCTACCCAATGAAAATTAACAGCATTCCCAGGTTCGTAACCTGGTGTTCCACCTTTCTACTGTCTCATTCCAAAGACTCGGAGTGCAGGCAACAGCAGGAGAAAAGGCAGTCTTAACCAATACCAAAGCATAATTGATCTGATTCCTAATCACTGCTCCACGAGGACCAGCAGTGCTTTAAAAACAAAATGTATTTAATCACACTGACAGTGTCCCACTGACATCAGTTCAAAGGCAGCTTCAGCTGCTCTCATCTTCAAGAGAAAACTTGCTTGCCCAGACTTCAATTAATCCCCTCACAGTCCAATTTCTCAGTATATTCAACCTTGTACAGATTCTCTGCACAAAATCCTGTCACATCCATTATTCTTCCCTGTTTAAGCACACAGGTCTTCAGCCAAAAAGGAAGCATGAAAACCCTTACCCTGACTTTTCCTTCCCTGCACTGCAAGCCAATGGTGTAGCTGCTTAATTTGTTTTTTTGTCATAATCAAAACTAAAGATAACTCCCAGAGTTCAATCTCCTCAATTTTAGTCCATACAGAGATAGCCAATCTTCTGCCTTATGCAAATCATGTTCTTCCCTATTTTGCCTAAGAATTAATTGTGATAAAACATTTCTTCAGCATATGCTTGAGATTTTCTTAAAACTGTAAGGTTTGCTTTTTCAAACAGGAAAGTCTTCACTCTCCTAATATATTCTTGTGTTTAGCAAAAGTCAGAGATTTCCTATTTCCCATTTGACATTAAGTAATTTAAATAGTTTTATTTATACTTTTATGCTTTAGAAGTACACCAAGCCTCTGAAAAGCATATCAAATATTCACTTAAGCTCGAATAATTTTCAGTATGGAATTTCCTGTATTATATATTGAATATCAATTTTTTTAAAAGCCTTGTCATACAGCACTCATCAAAAGCAGATATGAGAATGTAACTCTCTTGCTGAACAAACTTGACCTCTATGCAAATAATTTCTTTCTCTTCTTAAGGCATATTTTTTTCTTCTAAGACAAACACTGATTTTTTTAAAAATTTTTTTTACAGAGCATTTGCAGAGAAATGGATCACAGAGTGCACATGCATTGTACTTCTAAACGTAGGATCAGCTACGCAAGGTCAGCTGTATCATGTCATGTCCTCAACTGTGACAAGTAACAAAAGTCAGAAGAAGAGCGAGACTGTGTTGATAAGAATATATGAATATTTCTGTTTAACCTCTCAGTTTCAAATGACTTGTAGATTCAGGAGATTCAAGACTTGTGGGTAATACTGTATTTAACTGACCTTGATGAATGTTTCTTCCATGCATTTATCTAATTGCTATTTAGCATCCACAAAACACTATGATAAAGAGCTCCATAGTTCAATTATGCACTGTGTAAAAAGCCCTTTCTTTTATTTGTTTCCAACCTTTGTCTTGTTAATTTTCTTTTGACACCATCTGCTCACTAAGAAAGAGAAAAATACAGCCATTTCTTCTTCACTGTTCTTTTTCCCTTATGATTTTCACAGAATGGCCTAGGACAGAAGGACTCTCTTGAGACCACCAGGTTCAACCCTTCAGGGCTTCTTGGAGGAGGTGTTGTCCAGTTGGGTTTTCTGCATCTCCAGTGATGGAGATTTCAACACTTCTCTGGGCAAACTGTCCCCGGATTTGACCACCTCCAGCTTCTTGTCCACTGGGCACTACGGTCTGACCCTACTCTTCATTCCTTCCCCCTGGCTGTTTACACACATGGATGAGGGACCCCTGAGCCTTTTCTTCTCCAGACTGAGCAGCCCCAGCTCTCTCAGCCTCTCCTCACAGCAAAGTCCCTTCCTCAGCAAGTTTTTATCTTTCTTGTACCAGGTAGCCCAGTACTGGACAAGACACTGCAGATTTTAAAGGACTCTGTCACATCCTTCTGAATTCATTACTTTCCAAGACTGAAGCTTCCTGGTCCAGCTATTGGTCCTGTGTTAGAAGCCATTTTCTTTTCTTGCTTATGCTTTTTACTTATCTTCCTATTCTCTAGGCCCAACCCATTTTGGAATCCATTTTGGAATGAGACAACCATAGCTTTGCTTGCATTCAGTGTGTGGATACACGGGCACACATGCAGCAACGTAAGAATGTTTTCTGTACATTCTCTAAATCTGACAAATTCTAATGTTCAACTGCTCTTTGGCTGCTACTGAGCATGAAAAGATATTTTCCTAAAAATATTCTGTGTATTAGAATTCGGAAATATCTTTCCTGAATGAACATTTTGACAGCTGGAGCTGTATAATGCCAGTTTTTCCCTGTGGTGGGGGTGGTGGTGGTGCTCCACTGGGCAGATTTTCAAAACATACAGAGTACTTACAAGAAAGATGGGGACAGACTTTTTAGTAGACTTCTAGAAAGAGGAAAAGGGATAATGATTTTAAGCTAAAAGGAGGTCAGTTTGGACTAGATATTAGGAAGAAATTTTTTACAATGAGAGCGATGAGGCCCTGGCACAGGTCAGCCAAAGAAGCTGTGGCTGCCCCATCCCTGGGACTGTCCCAGACCAGGTTGGATGGGGCTCTGAACAGCCTGGTCTGGTGGAAGATGTCCCTGCCCACGGCACGGGTTTTGGAACTGGATGGTCTGCAAAATTCCATTTAAACCCAAATTATTCTATCATTCTATCATTTGATACAGATAGACCTTGGGTAACTGGTTTTGCAACAGAACACATGACTTTATGGTGTGGAGTCAGATAGTCTCAGGAAGGCATTATCACTCCCTAAACAAAACCATTTTTCAGACTCAAGTTTTGGACATTTTTTCCCAGCTCTATCTTGTCTAACGTTAAGGTTTCTGAATATATTACCTGTTTTGTTCTCCATCAGAAGTCATTTGGCACAGTGTAGCAAGCTTAAATTATTTTACTGGATGCTAATGCAGTTTGGTTTAAAACCAACAGTGGACACTGCTCACTGTGAATTAAAAAACAAAACCTTAATTTCTTTTTTCTGGTATTTTCAGGATGACCAAAGTGAAAATGTTTGAGTACACATTTTCTTCCCAGGCTTTTATATATCTATCCACTGTCCCTTCTCATTTTACAGTTAATTTAACTATCAAGATCTAGTTATGTTATTTACAAATGCCTTGTCATTTGGGCTTGGATTGCTGGTTTCTTCCATAATAATTTATATTATAGAGATGCTCATTGATTCCAGACCTTTGGTAATAATCACTATGCAAATGTAATGATATGATCCTTGCTCAGGAGAGCTTGCAGATTTAAAAGGTCAAGAGAAGACAACACAAATGGATACAACAGATGAAATAAAAATCACTTGGATACTTGATACCTGATGCCAGGTATGTAGGATTTAAAGGAGACTGGTAAAACTCTTCATACATGTGAAATGGAAAACAGCTGGCATGATATCAATAGAGCACTGGGATGAATCTGACCTTTATTCTGCCAGCAGGAATTCACTGTAATTATTTCAAATTCAAGTAAACCTCATTTCTTCAATTATTTAAGTAAGTATTAATTAAGAAAAAAAAGAATCCTTCTTCTCACCTTCAGTTATGCCAGATTTTATAGAATTAAACAAAATATGAGGGAAATAATAAAAAAAATCCTCAAGAGACATTTGAAAATTGCAGTATGAGTAGAAATTCATGTTTTACTTCACATAATTAATGCAAATCTCTGCCTTAGAAAAGCTAATAATTTATGCCTCGCCTGGCATTTTTCAACTACCAGGAACTGAACACATTTGCTATTTTAAGCTTCACAAAACACCTGAAAGCAGGTAAATAAGAGGGATCAGAGAAAGCATATCTGAAGCCTAGCTATCATGGCAATGGGATGCTATGGGAAGATTCAGAGCCCAAGCTGGGCATAACAGAACAGCTACTTGATTTCCTGGGGCGATGTAATTATCTCCTCTGTGATTTAAGCTTGTTGATGTGCCCAGTTGTGTGATATACACTTCACTCTGCTCCAGCTTCTGAGAAGCTGGCATTTCTAGAATGTGGTGCTCTCTGCTGCAACATCATCCACTAATAAATTTAGGGAAAAGCAGTCTGTCTTCTTGGGACACCACCATCTCCTATGTTTTTGGGGGGACACTGCTCATTATAGCTATCACGGAATCACAGAATGGTTTGGGTTGGAAGGAGCCTTAAAGATCATCTCATTCCAACTCTCTGCCATGGGCAGGGATGTCTTTCACTAGCCCAGGTTGCTCCAAGCCCCATCCAAGGGCATCTGAGCATGCCAGTGGTCAGTGATGAGGCTTCTAGTCCATATACTTTATTGTATGTGAAAGTCTCAAATTCTGGCAAAGTTGGGCTCATGGAAACAAAGATCTTTTCAAGGTAGAAAGCTGCATGAAAATGTGATAGGATTAACCTTTTCCCTGAACACTCCTGTACTATGGCTTCTCTTGGAAAACAAGTGTGTGACTATAGAGTCAAACAAATTAAAGCCTAAACGTGAGTTGGATGCACACTTAATCCACACCTCCCAGTGAATTCCACTGCTCACAGAGTTTGCATGCCCACAGCTATGGACTCCTCTCAGGGAGATGTAGATGACCCAGTGCATTGAACCCCTCTGCTGATAACTAGGAGGACCCAATTCCCTTAAAACTGTCCAAACTTCCCATGGCTGGGATGTCCAGTTAGGGATGCCCTCTGTTTGGTCTTGGCAAGAAACATACCAGTACTAGAAAACAGAGCTGCTGTATGTGTATTTCAGCTTCACAGAACCACTTGCATCAAGTTCCCAGCATGGTCCACGGAAATCTATTCTAATGAATAGATTTCATTAGAGTCAGTGGAATTTAGTAATTTCACAGACAGCTCACACTAAAGCAGGCATGTGAGCCTTGATCCAATTTGGCTAAAACAAAGCACAAAATGCCATTTGAAATGGCCTGAGGTAGCCAAGACTGCCATGGCAGGGTGACAAAGACAATATAGAAAACATGGGTAATTCATGATTCTATAGAGCAGTAGGTAGAGTCCAGGAGGGATACTGGTTAAATCCAGAACGTATCTTGAACAAACTTCCTTTAGAAATCCTAATCTGTGATCCAAAGATAAAGCTAAGGTTGGTATCCTTACCTGCTTGCCTGGCAAGGGAAATGGGACGGAATAGATTCTTGGTTAGCTGTCCAAGGGCAGTGAAGAACTGAACAGGAACCTGTAGACACTGAAATATACAGGCTTAGGACATGCATACAGCTGTCAGTTTTAATCTAGTATAATTAAAATAGGGGCAATTGCCTCAAATCTGTGTCAATGTGACAGCAACTGCAACAGTCCCAGATTCCGTCCTTATGCTCCCATATTACAGTACATTGTGCAAACTGAATTAAAGTATTAACCAATGACTGCACCTTCAGAGAGAGTCTAATCGAAGACTAAAACTGCAGCCACAAAACCCAGGACAGCTTGTAACTTGACCATCACAGATGTGCCTGCCTGTGCACCAACACCAGGGCTGAAAAATGGCAATAGGTACAACAGAACTCAGTATGCAAAAAAATTGAGTAACAAACAAAATAAACTTTATTACTGAACAGAAGGCTCAACACTAAAACTGTTGAGGAACATTAGTAGGTACATGACCAGGGATATAAACATGGGCAACCAAATAATGAAATAGTGGAAAAATATATGCTTAGGTAAACACATATAATAGAGATGTAAGACTGAGCTGTAGGCATCCTGATTTATGATGATTTCCAAGTTTTAAGTGAGTTGTTCTTGCTTACTTATGTATCTCAAACTGTAAACGAGAAAATAATCCTTGAGACTCATAATTCTCAGTTGTTTTTGTACAGCCCATTTGCATTTCTTGTGGTGATACACTAGAAAAAAGTTGTACAGCTTTTAGCAACTGCATCTCTTCATTGAATGAAAATAATTTATCTGTTACAATATATTAAATCGAGATCAGGTACACAACAAGCTGGATGACACAGATGCAGAAACATGGACCCTGATAAAAAGGCCTGACAATGTGTCTTGTGGCTATCGCTTGCTTAAGATGAAAAACTGCTGTATTTCAGTTCAGCCTTATTTGTGCATGTACAGTACTGTAAGATTAATTAATCAAAGCACAGAAATATTTTCATTTTCCCTATTTTTACAAGAGCTTTTTGAGACAGGATGGTGGAGAGAACTGCCAGAACACTGTTTGACAGGAACAGGGGTTCTAGCACATACACTTCTTCAGGCACCTTTGAGCTCTAAGGTATGGAACAAACACAAGCCAATGAACCAAGTCTGAATGTAAAGTGCAATCAAAACACGCTGTTATTTGGCAAGTTATAATAGCACTTCCCAGATCCATCTCAAATTAAAGCCCCAAGCTATGGTACTTGTTGTGTGAGACAAGTTAAAAATGGATTTTGCACCACTGATTTTACAGAGCTGGGAGGGAAAAGGAAGTTCAAGAAGCAAAAAAAATCTTCAAGGCAAATGGACACCATGCCATGATTGTAGCACAGAGTTCAGTTCTCATTTCAAAAGTAGCATGTGTCAAGTTAGAACAGGGGCTGAGACCTGTCATCTCCTTGTCTGCAGAGTAAGATGTCACACAGCACCTTGTTACTGGCATGCTGCAACTTGGAAGATAATTGCAATATGGCCCAATATTCCTGGAAAATGCCACCTACAGGTTTTAGTAAATTGTTTGGATTAACTACACAAAACACCTCTGAACTATACAACCACATTTTTTCCCTTATTCAGGATTACAACAAGTACAGCTCTTACAGGTCTCTGTAGGCAGGTCTCTGGCATGCAGTTTGCTTTTAAGACAACCTCATTCACTATCCCAAGGTTTGCTGCTGTGCTGTCCCCTGAAAAAGCAGAGTCTGACTAGAGACCTCAGCTGAACCACTTGTGTAAAGGAAAAGCTTCCTGCCGTGCCAGAACTGTCCTCACCCCTGAGGTTGGTGAATGACTCAGACAACGACCATTGCGTGAACCATCTCCCCTTCAGCTCCCTCGGGTCAGAAAACTCAGCATCTCATTCTGTCAGTGCGCCAGCAGGAAATTTATCTACATAAGAATGGCTCCCAGAAGGGATAAACAAAGGGAGAAAAATTCCAAGTTTAAGGTGAAATGGAAGCTGCCTACTTCAGGAAATAGACACTGCTACTGAACCAGCTGTGCTTTCATCAGAAATCTCTCTCTTGTATGTCAGTTAATGAAAATACAGCATTAGAAAAATGACAAGACAGCTGAATGCACTGAATGAGTACAATGACATCACCAGACATGGGGGAAAAACCAATCCAGTATTTACTGGAAATAAAAAAAGCTCTGTCCCTGCCCTGAGGACAGAGTGTCCCATCACAAGATTTTACACCACCAGGTAGGCAAGATGCATAGCCCTATCTCTCTCTATACATGCACCCAGGTATGGAACTTAGGTTACCCAACTTAAAGTTCAAACAGAAGTTTGTGGATTGTTTGTTAAAAGCAGAGATTCCACCTAACTACCTCCCATCTTCTCAGCTAGAAAATTGTATATATATGTCTGTGCAAGAAAATAAACTTATTTTAAAAAAAGGCATTGTTCTATTCTGAGTTTTTTAGTCAGTAATCAGCAAGAGATGTTACATTAGACAGGAGAGAGAAACCCCTTTGGTTACAATTAACTTTATGTTCTGACCAGTGAAAGAAGACACACCTAAAAAAGGACTGGGGCAAATTATCCTCACTTTATAGATGAAGTAGAGACAAAGCAGTTTGCTTAGCACTGTGGGATGTGCCATCTGTGTGATTTACCTGGTACGTATTCCAATCAACATCTAAGCACCCACCCATTGTACTCATTCAGTGCATTCAGCTGTCTTGTCATTTTTCTAATGCTGTATTTTCCACCAAGACAAAAGTGGAATTATCTGACTGTCACTCTGAGTACTACAGGCTGGACCAAGGTGAACTGTCTGACCATGGAAGCAAGGATTCCAGATCTACCAGGAGTGCCCACACTTGTTCAGCCACACCTCCACATCACTTTTCCTGCACTGAAGGCTATATGAACACTGACTCTTGTAAACTGCCACCTGCCGATCCCTTACCACTGATGAAGAGGGTGGGAAAAATTCAGGACACTCTTCTATCAAGGGAAGTAATTCAAAGCGGCTCTGTTAAATTTTGTACAGCTTCTAATTGCGGAGAGGTTTTACTCAGAATTTAAGTACCTCCCAGGGGTATAGCTTAACTCCCTTTGGAAAGGACTGTACCACACAGAGCTTAAGTGATTAATGCCTGTGTGTAGATGAGCTATGAACTCTTCCCCAAGCAGTGATCTTGCTGTTTCAGGTTTGAACTCAGGCAGGTGAACCACCTCACTGTTAACTCTCAGGAAGCAACAGGGTTTGGACATTTTATCGTCCAAAAAGAAATTTCTTTCCCCCTGGCAGGTTCAATCTAAATCACGGAAGGACAGGAGGACATCAAAATCACACTTGAGTAGCCTCACTATTACAAAGAATCATCACATCAGCTGAAGAGGTTACAAAAATCTATTTTAACACAATCCACCTGCAATCTGTTTTCAATGACTCCCTTAAGACTCCTTAAATGTAGGCACTTCAGATACTTCGTAATAACCACAGTATTTTACCATCTGCTGATGACACCAGGTCTTGTGAGTAAAACCTTTTCCGACTACAAAAGGCAGGCCATTTACACTACCTCTCTTTCTGCTATCTCCACTGTGAAAGGAGGTGTTAAGATTCCCATTTGCTCTTCCTCCTTCCCTTTTCCGAAGTCATTATTCCAGTAAAGCCTTGCAAAAACCACTTTTTATTTTAAATTGCACACAAGAACAACAAAACCAGGTAACAGTCTATAAGAACTGGGACATTTCTTGCCAAAAGGACAGAGGCCTTTTGTACTAAAAGCACAGAGCACATCCACCTCCTTCTCACTCCCCTACCCTGCCTTCCCCAAAAATACTGCTTTGGCAATTATTGCTTCTTCACCCCCAAAAGAAAAGCCTAATGTGGCACTTTCTGCTCCTGATGCAATGGCAGTTAAAAACAACCAATGACAGTCTACAGCAGGGAAGGAAAAATACATTATTCCATTTGCTTCTCCCACCCTCAATCTCAAAGAACCACTAGAGATTTTGTAAGAAAAAAAAACAGTCAGGATGTGATCAAGATGAATGCTGAAAGGCAAATAGAGCACCCATAGGGTAGTTTTATTGTACTTTTTATCTCTAGTTACATAAAATACAACTGCTGGGCAAAATAAGCCCATGGCAAAATTACTGACGGTCCTTTTCTTTTGCTCTGTAATACTTCCTGGAGACACTTAACAGGGTGACTTTTGACAAGTTACTCTGTGACACAACTGGTACAGCCTGGTTTTGTACCACATACTGCACCATGCTGATACACGTGATGGAGCTCCCTGCCACACTCCATGCAGAGCTCTGTGAGTGTGTTTTTACCCCCTGCATATGCACTCACACAAGCAGAAGTGCAGGGTAAAACTCCTGTCTGATATTCCCGTGAGGACCTTCATCTGACTGGGGTTCTAACTTTGTGAAATTTACAAGGATTTCACCTTTAAGAACTGTACCCTTAAAGACAGAATTTTCAGTAACTACTCAAGGGATTCAGAATTTATTAGAGACAACAGACACATAATACACTCATGGTATTATACAGTGATATCAAGCCATGATAGATAACCTATTACACATATGAACTCCATTAAGCCAAAGCTTAAGACTAACATACAGAAAAAGAACACCTTTCATTTAAAACAAAGGAACTTGCTCCGCCTCAGCGCCCCTGCTTGTTTGATTTTTCTTCAACTGTTTTACTTTAAACAAATGATACCACATGAAGAGCCATCTGGTTTTACAAAACAAAGAGGGAACTTTGCATAAGACTATTATAAAAAAATAAACCTGTGGATGTTTTTCAATTTTCAACAATACTTGGTATTTAGAAGACAAGCCTTAAAATACAAATTTACTTACAGCTAGTATGTAGTAGCAGCCTCAGTGCTGTCCTGTTCTTCATTCTCTAAGGGTTCCTAAGAGCTAGGAACAGAATATGCACATCAGCCTAAAAAAAAAACACTAGCTGGATGAGAGACATGTCCAGTTAGTTTGTCAGTGCTCACTGTTTTAAAAATTTCTTTGGAAAATACACTGAAACTATATGCAGGGTCACTCAACATGCAGAAACACGTATGAACACATTATTTTCCCCTGATTCAGGACAGGTTTTCTGTTTCTGTGCTTGACGTTCCCTATTTAAAAATTGGACAGTGAACTACACTGAAGTCAGGCTCTTGCTAAGCCTTACCTACTGTAATCACATTCCACTTGGGTTCACATGCTAACATTTACAACTTAAGACTACAGTTTTAATAGGCTGTTGCATAGTCTAGCATATGAAGAAGTTAATCAATTTTAAAACACAAGACAGAGTGAACAACCATGCATTAATTCATAATGTGTTTATAAAGGTCAATATTTAACAGTTTATAAACATCTCTGCAAAGTGAAATGTGCTGTGGGATTGAGTTGATGATGTCTTTTTGGTTTTAATAAGGAGACAACCTTGGCCTGTCCGGTCAACTGGTATACAGTGGGTCATGCCCACATCCTTCATAATTAGACTTGAGCAGGAGGAACAGGAAGTTTTCTTCAAAATAAATAGAGGCAAAATTCTACAATATATACAGTTGAAAAGGCTAGGGGGTCAGAGACAAGAGCTGAAGTCAAACAAAGTGTGGTTTCTTCATAAAGATCAAAAGTTGTCTGAGCACGGTGGATGCACATTCAAAACATATTAAAAAAAAGGACAATTTTTTCTGCAGAATTGTCTCTGAATGTCTGAGAAATCCAGGCTTTCGATATTACACCTGGGAGATACCACAAAGTACTGCATGTAGAACAAGTTCATGGGAAACAGAGGGAGTAGAGTAATATGTAAGTCTGAGAGGAAAAATAATAATAAAAAAAAACCAAACCACAAGAAAATGGTAATTACTACTTCTCCAAAGAAGAGTGAGCTGAAGATAAGAGGGGAACTATTGTGGCTCCTTTGTGGCACTGTGTGTTTCCAGCTAACATGTGCACTAAGTAACTAGGATAATGCAGTTCTTAAGTTACATATATAGGAGAAAAAAGGGACAAAAGCACAAAGCAAGACTGACTCACAAATACCAGGTCAGATTCAAATCAGTCACATTCAAATCAGTCCTCTTATCTTTATAACTAGGGATGATTTCTTCCTGACTTAAAATACTATTTTAAAAAATACAGGAGTATTAGAACCCCCTTTTAAGACAGCCACGCATTTATGAAGAGCTAATTACATTGTTGATCATACAAACCAGATTCATTATGAACTCAACATGTGGCAAAAAAGTAATTTCATGAGTAGCTTTATTCCAGCATCAACTGAACTGAGAAGTGAAAATCCTTGCAAAAAGCCAATAGTTATAAACATAATCCTCTAGTGTGCCATGTCTCAGCAGGTAAGATTAAAAGACAAAATAGAACACCTCAAGACTGCAACAACAAAGGTTTTATTAGAGTGAAGAATATATAATCACTGTACAGAAAACATTTAAAGTATGAAATACTGAACTGCCCACTGTGCATTCCCGTTGCTGAGCCTGTTAGTGATCATTTAATTGGCTGCCTACAGCTGGGGTAACTTATCAGCACTTAAAAACATTTCTGTAAGCAGGCAAGAAATGATTGTCCGTTCTGAATGATAACATTGCCCAAGGCAGGAAATAAAGGATCCTATGAATTACATTTAAAACTTACTCAAGGAACAAAGTGGGAGGGGAGGGATGTGAGTGGATTGCCATTGTTTTTTGAGGGGTTTTTCTGCACCAACGAACTGTAGCCTTCCTGCTTTAGCTTTGTATCTACTTCTATTTTTAAATAAGAAAATATATTAACACGTACAAGAATTCACCATTAAATCCAATCTCTTCCAGTTATCTTTGGCTTGAGAGGAAGTTGCTTACTTCAACCTTTGAGGCCCCCAAGGATGGTAAAAACCATTATCTTCCTTTAAAAAATGGTTGGTTTTAAACCTTTAATGAACAGAGACTCAAAAAGCTTCTCTACCTTCTGAATTCTCAGTTCTTCCTGTTACCAAATCTGCAGCTTTTGCCTTCCAAAACTGTTTGGTGAAGTCCACAAGGGCTTGAGAAAGTCTCTATCTTGAGCATTTAGTTGTTTCCACCACGAGCAGGCAAAAAGCTTATTTTCTCCAATACTAAAAGAAATGAGAAAAAAAACAACACAGAGTTTACTCAACCTGGTTTAGTCTAAAAGAACAAATGTTATGTGCAAATTGACCTCTGTGTTTAAAAACATGGTGAAATGCCTAAGGGCAGGTGATTTTCACAACCTCTTAAGGGTAAAGACAGCATAGAAACCACTCTGTATGCCCCTTGACAAATGTGGATTTCATACAATCCACACAATCCTGCTGGTAGATGTTCCCTGTTTCATTTTGGCATCCAGAAGGAAGAAAAACAGAAGCTCTGTGTTGAGGTGCCTGCATTCTGTGACGTAACAGCACTGGGATTACAGTTTGGGGATATTCTAAAGCCAAGCTACTTCTGCAGCTGAAACTGAGTTTGCTCCTCAACAGATTATCAGCCAAGCATTCATAAACCCCCAAAACTGTACAGTTACACTTTAGGTGAGACACCACTCATTCCACAAACTTTCCGTTTTCTAATCACTGCCTACCATTTCAGCCCTGAATGCAACTGACTTGATTTATAAAATTACAAGGGAAATAAAATGTGAAATCAGACACTTCAACTGTAGATTGTTTCCTTCCTCTGCAGAAATAAATAATGCTGCTAAAATGAAAATGACTCTCCAGGGAGAAATGGCTATCCAGTCTTCATTAGTATCAACTAAAATTAGTATGCACTTTTTCCTCCTCTTGAGAACTATTGTACAACACCATTAGCTTATTCTAAATGCTAAATTTATTTACATCTGGGACTACTTTTTTGATAACCATTAAGAAGGAGACGAGCAGTGCATGAAAAGGTCCGTAAAATATCTGATAAAATAACAGATTAGAGACACATTAGAAACTAAACTAAAGGTTTCATAACACAGCTGTGAACTGAACTCAATTTAAAATATTGTTATAAAAGAACAATACTGAGCTGATTCCAAAACATCCAGAGTATTCTATCCAAGAGCTTTGCTTACTGCAGAGTGACATAAGGAATGCTGAAACACCATGGTTACTATAATAACCAGCCTTGTTAAAAAGCTCTTAAGTGCTGCACTAGACTGCAGAGATTTCTCACAGGTCTATTTTGGAGGCAGTAAAAGAATAAGTATCTACTGATAAACAAAAAATATATTGAACAGCATTTAAAATGAAATATTGCATGGCATTAGGCCAAATCTGCTGTTTACATTTGTGTCACAACACCTGTGTAGTGTTGGAGCTTTTTCAGACAACTTACAATGCTATTAAAGCAAGGCCATTGGCAATTCAATGCAGAATTATGAATGAACAAATTGAAAGCTTCAATGGGCCATTGTGTAAGATGACCCCTTTACAGTAAATTCATGACCCATTAATTGCTCACTTGTTTAAAGATTTACAGACTCTATGAAGTCTCCAGCAGCAAATTCTTAAGACTGCCTCAGACAAAAAGGAAAGATAATGATTTTTACTAATGATGTACTAAATATCACTAAGAGGCATCATATCTCACCCACAATATAAAGTGAATAGACATTAACTACACTTACTTTTGATGATTTTTTAAAAAGTATTTTTAAAAAATACATTAATAAAGCACAGATTCTTAAGACTCGCCAGCTGCTGATTAATCTGTGTCTATTCTTTTTGCATCCTCCTCAAACTTACAATCCAGTATCATTGCAGGACAAAACCTTCAAGTCTAAAGTTTTTAGAGCATGAATAAAGGCAATAAGTGGAACTCCAAAACAATCATCATATGGAGTCAAGAGATGCCTTTAGCACTCACAAAACAAGACACTTGTTTTTCATTCTAGGCACCAGATGCTCAAAGCAGAAAGCAAAGCTAAAAGCACATAGGTTGCACATTTTGCAGCAGTACACAAAGATTGCTCAGAGCCCCAGGAAAATGTGTCTGTGCTGAAATTCAGCATGGGCCAGCTGGAGAGGTAAAACTCAAAAAATAAGATAACTAGATCAATCCTACATTAGTGGCTGTCATATCTGCTTATTTGGAATCCAAAGTGTAATACACCACTGGGCTTGCATTTTAACCTCCAAAAATATGAATGGAAGATGCCATTGGTGCCTGCTGCAATGTGGATCAGCTTTTTGCTTAGAACACCATTCCTGGGAGCCAGAATCACAGAATGGTTTGGGTTGGAAGAGACCTTAAAGATCAACTAATTCCAACCACCCTGCATAGGCAAGGACACCCTCCACGAGACCAGGGTGCTCAGAGCTCCAGCCCATGGAAGCCTGGAGTAACATTGCTGGGTACTTTTAAATATTCTGAACGAATCTGTCCTGTGATTTTAAAAGCTGAATAAAGATCAAGTGAAAACAAGCCTGAATGGAAAAAGAAAAGGTCACCTGAATCAAACCTGTAAATCCTGACTTACAAATACACCTTCACAAATGCAATAACAGTTATCTGGGAGAGTGCGGCAATGTCCTAAGGCCAATGAGAAAAAAGATATTTCAAAAAAAGTGATTGTCAGTATGCGATGAAAAGAAAGGTAAACACAAAGTGGACAGATGTAAAACTTCAATCTTGAATATTTCTAAAGGCTGCTTTTTTTTTTTAATAAATTTGAACCCCAAGGTAGATGCCAGGCATTTTTCACTTTGTCTTATGAAATTACTGTTCTCCATCCAAAGTTCAAAGTAATCCATAGTGAATGACAACAATTTTTCCATCATTTCCGTATAATTACACTTCCTTTTTTCATCACATCTCATAAAAGTTCACCGTTATTAAATATATACGCAGATGGAAATGACATTATTTCTTCTTATCCTGCACTATAGTGCAATTCTTCAAAATAAAACTAAGTTTGAAGAAAACAACAGAAGATCTTTAGTAAAATGGATAGCCACAACAATAGTTCTCCTCAGTTCATATCAGAATTTGATCAGCCTTTTGAAGGAAAAATCAATAAAAAACCTAGGATAATGACGGGCTGTTCAAAGCAGTTTAATTTTTCCTCTTAATTCCATTTCTTGTCATGGGTCTAATACTTAAGACAGTGTAATATCTTAAATCCCTGATAAACACATACCAAATGTCAGATGATTTTAAGGAAAAAAAAAACCCTGGAAATTCAAAGCAGAAATGCTTCTGTGAACACAGTTTTATTCAACATATTTTATTGCCTGACTGTGGATTATAGTAAAACAGCACAAAGTGTAAAATGTGGGGTTAAACTTTGTTCTTCATACAGGGTATATTGTAATAATAATAACAGAGGCAATAATTTACTGTCGACCCAGATCATCAGCAAGAAGGCTACTAAAAGGTCTTCCTGGAGTCTTCTCTTCTCCAGGCTGAACAATCCCAGCTCTCTCAGACTGCCTTCCTAGCAGAGGTGCTCAAGCCCTCTGATTAATTTTGTAGTCCTCTGGATTTGCTCCAACAGCTCCATGTCCTTCCTGTGCAGGCACCTCAGAGCTGGATGCAGTGCTCCAGGTGGGTCTTACCAGAGCAGAGCAGAGCAGAGCAAAGCAGAGGGGCAGAATTCCCTCCTTCCCCTGCTGCCCACAGGGCCCTGGATGCAGCCCAGGACACATCTGGATCTCTGGGCTGTGAGTGCCATGGCCAGGGCATGTCCAGCCTCTCACCCAGCAGCAGCCCCAAGTCTTTGGCAGGGCTGCTCTAGGTTTGCTCATTCCCCAGACTGGACTGATACCAGAAATTACCTTGTTTCAGGTGCCAAACATTGCATGATTGCTAAGGTGCTTCAAAATCTTTTCTAGGACCTCTACAAGCTTGTTCTCCAGTCCTAACAGCTAAAACACTGTTTTAACTTGTAGGAGAATGAACTGAAACATCACAAATGGTGAAGTCATGCTTCAAACTTAGCACTCGCAGCCTCTTGCCTCACTCAGCATTCAGACAGAGCAGCAACTGAAAATACCTCACCTGTGCAAACTTATGTATCTGCTCCACCACAGCTGCAAAGAGGGCGTGGACACTTTCATCAATTAGACTCTGCATATAATGGACAGCTTCTTCATCAGACAGGTCCAAACGAAACTTGTCCTGCACCTGGAATGGGAGTGGAAATGGCTAAAATTAGTTCAATGGTTAAAAACATGCATCATTCTATCCATGTACACAGAAGCAGACACAGTGATTTTGGCTTAGTGGAGAATCTCTCTTTTGTTTCTAAGTTGCAGAAGATTGTTGGAAATGTACAATGTTATTTAAAACATCTATTTTAAACACTTCAGTAAAAATAAGTGTTTAAATAAGTAGAATAGTCCCTCATTCAAACTAATACTTTCAAAGCTCAACATCAAAAAATCAAGAGAAGCACTTGGAAATACAAGTTTAAGGACTTATATGCTACAGGAAAAAGAGAAAATACTCAACATTCACTAAAGAATGAAATGCCACTTGAGAAAAACCACACAATATTGTGCATAAAATACAAATTTGGAAGAGCCTGGATGATCCTAATGATTTCTGAAAGGATGCAACATGTCCTTACTCTAAACCTATTTTCAGGTAATGCTTGTCTTTCAGAAACTGTAAAGGAGTTAAATAAAGAATACAGAATGAGAGGAAGGTGTGAGCAAATAAACTCTGTCAAAACTGACCTTTGTATGGTGAGTGTGAATTTCATTAACTTTGATTGTATTCACTGTCTGTGAACACTTCTCTGGAGACAACCCTTACATGTTTTTTTCCTTTTGACAGCAACATTGAACCAAGAATTACTGGTACAATGCATTCTGCTTAGTACTTGCAACTTGTACATATGTTAAAAACTGATTTAAGAATACAACAACATCAACCTCTTCCCATTTCCATCTTGGCATTGCCAAGAACATTTATGAAAGGGCAATAGATGCCTTTCTGTGACTTCCAACTAATTCCATAAACACTGTTCAGAACTGATCCAGATGGCAACTTTCCCTAACATTCAGGGCTATCCAGCTCTAACTCCACTGAGCCTGGTTTTACCCCTTTCCCCCGTCAAATGTCTTCTGAGGAGCCTAGATCCTAGCACTGCCTAAACAATACTATCCCCATAATTTAAAGTACTAGTTACCTTGCAAAGTAACAATATGGTAACAATAAGTAAATTGTCCAGCAAATTCATATTAGTTGTAGAAGATTTATTGCTGCCATGTAGTCACATGCTTTATTCTCATAAAGACAAATCTCAAACAATGCAAGCTCTTGGGGAGACCATCATATTCAAGTACTTCAGCCTCCTGCATAATGAACTAGGTAAAATGGTATCAAACAATCTCTTTTACCCTATCTTTATGCCAAGTCAGAATGTTTCACAGTTTCACATCCTCGGTATATTGTTTCAATGATTAATTGTCCTGTTTAACAACTGTGACTTATTTGCTATCTGAATTTGTCCAATTTCCATCTCAAACAGTTGAGCTCATTAAAACTTTTTATATTAAAGAGCTGTCTATCAAAAATCTCTCTCATGTAGGCAAGTATCAAATGATTTAAGTTGCTTCTTAACCTTCTCTGTGAAGGTAAGACAGAATCAAGTCTTTCCTGAATATTTTCCTTGAATTCACTATTTTTTAAGCATTGATAAAAATGTGAGCTGAATTATTTCAACTATTTCCATAATAAGGTTGAATTTGTGATATGATATACCTTCATGTCCTATTTTGCATGCTTTCTGTGCACCAAGGATAGCACATACTCAACAACCCTCTTTATGACAGCAAAAATGCTCCAAGATTTCATTCAGGGGAACAGGTTTCAGTTTAATATAACTCTGTGTTCCTTTCAAAGGCAACATATTACAAAATAGTGCCCTTTAGCACTTTAATAAAAAGCTTAAGTTAGCCAACACGATATGGAAAGATTACAGAATCCTTTAGGCTGGAAAAGAGCTCTATAATCATAAAGTTTCTTCACTGAAAATACCATTATAACTCTGTTGCTGATATGTTTGAAGTAAGCATAAAGTGAGTTTTTCCTCAACTTCTTCTCAAAAAGACGTTTGATCAGGATGAAAGAATGGATTAAGCTGAAAGAGTTTAAACTTTCAAATGAAGCATGCTAGCAGTGAGAGATTCAGCAGATATTCCAAGAAGTTCTTGTTATGAAGAACTTTTATCTTCATAACAAACATGATGAGAAGGAAGTTTATTAACTCCCACATCAGAAGTTTTAGACAGTGAATGATGTACACAGTAGAATCCAACTGAATTTGATGGACTACTCACATGCTAGCAGATACGCAAAAGCTTAAATACATTCCCAAAATACTGTACAGATTTCCTTCAGATCTATTTTAGTGCTCACAGAAAAGGTGATGTTAATGAGAATTCAGCAAAATTACTAACTCCAATTAAAAAAAAAAGAAAAAAAAATCACCACAATGCTCTTTTGCACAACTTTAGCAATCAAACACTTTGGCAATCTTCTAATTTGCTCATGGAAGACCTTCTCAGAATTTTGGCAGTTAGTTACATTAAGATGCAGCTTCATGCTATGGAATTAATGACTAATTAAACTCACTTCCCACAAAACACACTGACACACTGATATATGTGCAAAGAAATTCACCCATGGTTAGATCTTGCAATCAGTTTGCAATTAACAGAAGGAACAAATGATCTTATTCTACACACTTATGAACGGTGACCACCATGAAAGCATTGAAGATGTCCCATCTGAAGACTTACTTACAGCCCCTTCTTTGATATTTAAGTGCCTGGTTATAGTTCAGGATTTGTAAAACAGAGAAGAAACAAGCTTGATGAATCTATTTGAACTTTTTCTTTGTTTCCAGAAAAGGATACATTAAACCCCACGATATACAAACACTGTTTTTAAACATTAAGTCTCAGCAGCAAAACTTGAATGATCCAAGGATGAAGCGGTTGAATAAATAAGTGTAGTCCACTATGATACTGACATTCAGCTTGAAATTAAAGTCATCCACTTCCTATCCCCCTGCACAGAGGATAGTTTAGTATCAAAGGGGATTGCAGTTATATGAAGCTATGTGATTAGAAATTTTGCTATACTTCGGTTAAATTTGAAGCACTTTGTACATGGTTCTTTCACTTAACCATGATACTGCTTTAATTTTTCAAAAGACAAACAAAAAATAAAAGGAGAAAATAACATGAAGGACAGTTCAGAAGAAAATATGAGTGAGTGATGGTGAAGGGAGAAACATTTAAGTGTAATTTACTTGTGGCTTAACTATTGATGATGAAAAAAGAAGCTGATCGTCACATGCATCAGAATCACATAGAAGATGGGAACCCAGCAAGGCAAAAAGCCAAAGAAGGGAAAAAATATTTTACAGGAATGAAAAGAAAGAAACACTACTTCACACCATGATTATCCCAAAAAGCTAACTCAGAGGGGAAGATTACAACATCTTCCAGAATAACAGGCAATGTTAACTGATGGTAAACTCAGACTCTGTTTTTACCTTGAAGTTTCTTCAAGGAGAACTAAAATGAGTATTGTTTGGCATCAAAAGGCATCAAAGATGTCCTATGAAGCTGATTTCACAAAAAACTCAGTAAACTCCCAGTAAGCCCCACTGAGCTGTGTAAAGTACAAGAAAGAGAATGACAACAAGAGGAGATGAAATATTCAAAAAACACTAATCATCTTATTAAAAATGGTAGTTAAAGGTTTGAGAATATGGCAGGCCAGTGTCTTCATATAGTTGAATGAATCTCCAAGTTCAACCTTCTGTCTTTGGCTATTTTGTATTTTTGGAAATGACAGGCTTAGGATTGAAAAATCATAAGAAAACAGAGTTGGGAACAGTACTACTCTGGGTGAATGCACTTCCCTGCAAAGTTCCAAGATTTTCACTCAGGCCTTTTGTTCTCTAAGCACAAGACTGTTCTCTCTCCCTTCCACCGAAGAGCAGATTTGTGTGGCAGCTTTTTTTTTTTGTCCTCACATCTGACCTATTGTACAATATGGACCACAGTTAGTACATTAAACTCAGGGATTTTTATTTTTCACCAGCAAGCATCTTCTCACTCATAAAACATTACCTGAAATGGATTAGTTACTTAAGGCTCAAGATTTTGACAAAGTTTAGAAATTCTGTGGAAGTCTTTATAATCTCCAGGGCAGCATCCAAATCCATATTTCATGAGCACTGGTAGATCTGTTTTTCAGAATTACTGAAGAAGGTAGTAATGCACTTTTGAGGTGACACAGAACATGTACATACGAGAATCTTTTCTCGATCCTGCTTAGTTTTCAGACAAATTGCAAGTCAGACATTGTAAAGAATGGTGGCTGCTACTGTATGTATTCTTCCAGCAACACTGAGTAACACTGCTTGTATTTTGGTATAATTTTAACACTTTAGTATGGGATTGCTCACTGCAACTTCAGCTCCTTTAAAGTGAAACTTCAGTGTTCTTTTCCAATGGGTCATAAAATACACTGAATGTAAACACTACTAAAACCAATGATCAATTAACAGCAAAAAAAAAAAATAGCATTTTCATTATTATTTTTACTGTTTTGTCTTGTAATTATTACTAGTAGTTGGCATCCAACATTCAGGTGGCAGAAACTGGCACTAAATGCTTGGCTTAATCCTTACATTTCATCTTTTTTCAGTGAACTACTTTCCTGCTTTCTCTTTTGCTTGCAGTCCAAACAACTCACAACTATTCAGATGCTTTATTTGCATGAGCACTTTCATTTGAGAGACAATTCTGACAACAGTCTTTTGTTTCCAAGGGTTCAATTTGAACAAAATGCAGTTTCTAAACAAGCCCATGTAGGCTTCCCTAATTTTCCTTTTTTTTTTTTTTTTTTTTTTTAATTAAAAACAACAAAGATGTTAATGAACAGCTCTAAATTGAACTTCTGTAGAATCAGTGTTTCAACCACTACAGCACTCAAAGATGATACTGTTCCAGCTCAGAACTTCATCATACTGGCCAAAAACTTACAATCAACTAGAAACTGTGATATAAAGCAACAGGAGCACAAGAGTGCTCTCACACTTGGTTCATGTTTTGGTGTTTACTCCAACTTTTGTATTTTTTCAACATTTTGAAATTAATTAATATGCATGAAAAATCAACAGTCTAGAAACAAAAAGCTGTGTCTGCAGCTGCAGCGTCATTACCAAATGGACAGAGAGATGAGCATCTGCTGAAGCAATATAAGTTCTGTGGCAATGTGACACTTTCATAAAGCATGAACCTCCCCAGAGCAGAAAGAAAATATGACTACTGAAACAGACTCTAATCAAGCAAAAGTGACTTTACTTCTCCTGCAAAGAAAATTTCCTACTGGCATTTATAAATCTCAGGAAAATTTCCTAGCACCACCTTTTAAAAAATATTGCTATTTTCAGTCATGTGAAAAGGGACAGATATCCACAGCCTAAAAAGGCTTATCAAGCTCCAACTTAAAAAGTCCTTTCCATTTCACTAACTTGGAAACCCAACTCAGTTATCCTTTGGTTGACTAGGGAGCTCAGGGGAAAGCAGTGTGAGTTTGACTACAAGCCAGATAGAAAAAAACTGGAAAAATTAGCTCGGGTTTAGAAACAAGTTAGCTCAGAAGCTTTCTGTCTCTCCAAGTCACATCTCTGTTTCAGCTTTTAAACCTGTGAAATAAAAATAATTTTACTTTGCTATATTTAATATTAAAGGAACAAAACATGTCTGCTCTTTCTTTTTGCAAGTTTCCAAATAATTACACTGATCATTTCCTTATCAAAGGGGAGGAGCCCCTGTCAGTGTTCACACAGCTCTGGAAACACAGAGGGTGCTCTCAGTATTACAGCCCACAAATAAATGACTTTCACTTCTTCTGGACAGTATGGTTTTAGCCTTTTCTGTGTCTATCCAAAGGTGCTATCAAAATGAACGGGGCTACTTTCACAAACAGAAATTAAGCTCCTGCTTATGGGAGCCAGGTATTTGTGCTGTCTGTGCTGACAATAACCTCGCCTGTAAGGCAGCATCTTTGCAGCACCTTCTTTAATCAATGGACATCTGAAACAGAGCTCAGTCAATTAGGACACTGTCCTTTAATGCCTGCTGAGTCCTTTGTCTGCCAATGAATCACTGGTCCCTGATGATTTCTCATTTAAAGGTCGAATCTGCTATGAAGGACAGATAGAAACCATCTGGCTTTACTGTAGAAAAATAAAAAGCTTTTTTTGTTAGGAGGTGACAATGCTGAATCCATTACCTACATCTGAAGAGTGATGGTGCATCTCTTCCTTACACAAAACTGGCTACATAATTGACTCCAGATTTTAGTCATTACTACTTAGAATTTATAGCACTGGCTAATTTTAAAAAGCCCAACCATTAGCAATTAGCACTGCAGCTGTGCTGGAAATGGAACAGCAAGGAGCAATGGCAGAAAAAAAAGTGAGTGTAGAGATATCTTCATTGTATTATCAGTTATGCATTGACAAGTCAATATAAAGATTTCAGCCCAGTCTTCTTGAAAACTGAGAAAAGGAAAAGTGTATGTGAAGAGTGGAAAATTTAAAGCCAATTATCTCAGAGGCCACAAAAAAGGAGATGCAAACTGAGGAGAATCCTCTGCTACTTTTCAATTTAATTTCATTTTGTGACATTTTTGAGCCACGGCAGTTTTTCAGAAAAGCTTGAATCAGAGAGTGGCAGTAGGATATGGTGTCATGAACCATGAGATGAAGCACACTATACTGACAGTTTTCTTTATAAATAGTATGGAGAGGACAAAAGATGATGAAAGGATCAAAAAGACAACTATTTTTAAGCTTTGCAGTTACTTTTTCTTGGTCAAAAATTGGCAAGCTTTTTACTATAAAACTAAACACCAAGAATTTGAAGAGAATTTTTCCAGGTTTGAGGATGGAGACAATTTCGTGCTGTTGGTAATCCCGATTTTCTGGGTTTTGCTAGGGCGAAAAGCAGTGATCAAAACTGGAGTGAGGGTAGTGAGTCAGTACAACAAGCTTTTCTTGCAACTGTAGTAGCCTAATTTTCCATAAATACTGGGTATACTCGCTGAGTGATATTGTATATACCCACTGCAAGCAGATAGCTGGTTCAGAAAACAGTTTTCCATACGCTCTTCAAGAACAGCTGGGAAACTTCAAACGGAGCTTTGTTTATTTTCAGGTCAATGCTGACTCACTCATTTTCAGTCCAATTTTATCTGTGAGAATGCATTGTTAAGGTTAGCACTTATTTAATTTCTGGAAACAAATGCAATGCAAAGCAAGTAAGAAGTTGCTGCCAAATTCTGATGTGCTCTAATTCTTCATGTGAAGCCACTGGGAATTTCTGGTATTTTTCATGCTAGCAGAAAAAAATTATCTTCATTGACAACCTTCTCTGATAAATAAAATCAGTTTGTGTAGTTTGCTCTCTTTTGAACATGAAGAATGTGAAAGCTCCTTCAAAGAGGACAGGAACAGAGCACCCAGATGCACTTACACTATCCTGTGCCAATAAACCATGTCAAAGAGGTGCAATCTATACTGATTTTACAGAAGCTGCTGTTCCAATTTTGCCTTCACTCAGTATGTATTTCTCCCAAGAAACTTTAAAACTTTTGGACAAAAACAACACTTGGACAATAGACCTTCTCTTAAAGTTTGATTATACAATCGCATTCTGTCAGTGAGCTCCTTAGGTTATCATGCTGTTATTAGATGGTAGAGGATAATTTGGCAAAAAAAAAAGTCTGCCTTCGTTCCTCTGGTTAGTAGTTATAGTCTTTACGAATATTTTCCACACTCATACTTTAAGAGTATTTTCCACTAACTTGGTTTCATTAATTGACAGAATGTAAGAAAGTCCAAGGATGCTGACTTCAAACATCTTAACTACTCTAACTAGTGAGAATCCCATTATCATACACCTATATACAACACGAAATGCCAAGACTCAGTGCAAGAAATCAGGACATGGAAAATCAAAGTAGTGTTCTTTATTTTGTTTCAACTTATTTTATTCTAGACATCATTATCATATGGTTTGTGCAAATTTTATTTTTATTTAGAATTTGTATATGATTACTAAAATTAAACCTCCATTTTGGCTCTAAGACCACAGCAGATTATTTTCTTAAAGTTTAGAAAAGGGCAATGCAAAAAATACTTGGGAAGGCAGTTTTCACAATCTACTGTAACCAGCCCTTCCATGCCTACTGGAAGTGAGGAGGTAGCACATGATATTGCTTTCTGAAGACAAAAATGAGATTGGGAGTTCAGCTACCATGTAACATTTCAACGCTTTCACTTTGAGGAAGCAAAACTGGGGCGATTAAAGTATTTCTTTAGCAATAACCTTTACAATAATTCATGCCTACTTCATAACAGCAGTATAGCTGCACCTTCTGAAAAGTTCCAGTATCAAAGATCTTTATGCCAAACAAATGTTTTGACAAAATAATGGCATGGTAATGTTTCACTAGGCATTATAATGTATATAATATATATGCAGTACTTCAGTAAGCATTCCTTCGTTTTATAAAAAAAGAAATGACTTTTATCACAGTTTAATCATAAAACTTGCACTCTGATTAATCTCCAAACTGAGAAAAAGGTAACCTATCTTGTTGCCTGTGAGCCCAGAGCCTCACTGGCGTCAGGCCCCTAAAGCAAAACAAGGGCTCTACACAAAGATGAGCATGAGTACTGCTGCTAAAGCCCCAAAAAGGAAAATGCTAGCTATGAACTTCCACCTCCACTCCTCACCAGGACACCTTCTTAGTTACAGAAACATTGGTAAATCTCCACTTTTGTCTTCTGTGAAAGTGATGCCATGGTTGAAATAAATATTGACTTGTCTCACAAATCAAAGGTAATTTAATTTAGCAGGTCAGTCCAAAATGGATCTTTACCTAATTTGAGTCTGTTGAAATATAGATGGATTTTTTGTTAAAGCTTTAAGGAAAAAAATAAAAATCAATTGAGATGCTGAAAGCATTTATTCAATTTTCCTACAACAAGGTACAGTATTACCTTGTTAAATGACTGAACGAACTTGCCACTCACCCCAAGAGATGCAAGGCACCTTGTTCCTTTTTTTATTACTTCTAACAAAGCTTATAACTGATTTCAGATGGGCTAATGGGTATTTAATACCCCAAACAAGTTTTCTAGCACATTACTTAAAAAAAAACCTGAACAATGACCTATTCACTATTATATAACAGGTTAAGATGACTCTGATCCTAGGCCATTTACAGCTATTTTCTGGTTTAGTTTTTTTTGAAGTAAAATAGTAAAATGAAAAATTGAGAACCAAAGAAAGCAGTTACTATCACAGCAGCTTTGAACATTGTCATATGCATCCAGTAAATCATGATATTAACAACTGCTTTATGGAAGGCTCCTCTGCTCACCTACTCTTAGGGATCCCAGAGTGATGTATTATTTTTGCACAAATTTAAGGAGTATATTCAGAGGGCAACTTTGAACCAAAAAGACCACACCTGAACTGCCAACAGTTGTCAGAAATAGTTGAGGTGTCAGAAAAAAATAACAGTTTTTATAAAATAGCAAAACTTGAGAGAGCTAAAAAATTTGGCTATCTTCCTAGCAATACCTTACGGTGTGGGCTTTGTTTTGATTTTTAAAGGAACAAGCATGCTGTAAATTAACTTAGTGAATCTGGGGAAATAGAGTCTTTTCCTCTCAAAGTGATTTGCATTCCTTGTAAGCAACATGGGCCTTTCTGCTTCAGTTCTGTCTGCTTTCACATCTGAGAATGGACAGCCTGGAATCTCCCATGAGGATAAAAGTCACACTTCACCAAGCTGCAGCACTGTCAGAGCTCAGGATCCCAATAGCTAATCGCTGCAGTTGATCTAACACTGATCTGTCATGTAACAGCTAAGTTTGTGTTCTTTTAATGCACAGAACGCAGTGTTACTTTTACTTTGTAATGGAATTTAGAAGTAACCACATAGACCTAATTCAGATTTCAGGTGGTCAGAGCATGCACTGGTAACACCATGGTTGTTTGATTCCACATGGGCCATTCCATTAAGAGCTGGACTTGATGATCCTTGTGGGTTCCTTCCAACTCAGAATATCCTCTGATTCTGAGCTCCCTTTTACATTTTGCTTCCTTCTATGATTTCCAAATGCATACAATTCTGTCATGCTTTAAAAAAATCTTGATTTTTAACTATACATAAGTGAACTGCAACATACTTCTCAGCTGTAGAAAAGACTTTCTGGCTTTCAATTCTCTATCTATTTGTTAACTCAATAGTTATATTGGAAATTTACACAGATAAAAGAGTTCTAGAAGTGTCTGAAACATTCAGCTATTGCTATATTAAAACCAGCCTTTGTAAGTATTTTACAGAACCCAAATCCTGCTATCATTAATTACTGAAAGCATATACCCTTGGAACTTCTGGAGACTTTTCCACCACAAAATGCAATGCCAAGACACTAATAAGAAACAAGGATATTGCATGTTAATTAGCAGCAAGTACCAGAAGACTCTTGGTAAAAAATATCAGAGCTCACAAGAATGCATTCAAGGCATGTGTAACAGCGTCACACAAGCAATGTGGCTTAGTGGAAGAGGCCCATGGCAGGGGGATGGAATGAGATAATCTTTAAAATCCCTTCCAGCCCAAGCCATGATGGGATTCTGTGATCAAAAGACAGGGAGCTCTGGACCAGTAATGAGTAAAATTAAAATACGTTGTAAGTCTCAAACTTATTGGTGCAAAGATTAAAGAACCAGCACTTCTGAAGTTCTATGAAACCACCGGTTTGAAGTCCTGATAACTCTTTCAGTCAACCACAAACTTACCCCAAATTAGCCCCTGCTCTACCTGTTGATGCACACTTCAAATTTTACTAGGATTTACAGTGCACCTATATGTAAACTTTGAAATACAAAACATCTTCTCGTCCTTACTCTACCATGCATGTTTCCCATGGGTAGCCAGAGCCAAGTACATCTTCTTTATAAAGATGAAATTCATAGATAGGACTGGCATACTGTTGGGAAGACCTCTTCCTTGAAAAGAAGGTGTCTCTACAAAAATGTAGTTACTTCCTTGTCAGGTATTGAACCGTTTCAGTTGGGTACTTTAGACTTTTATGTCCCGTATTCTATGAAAGTGACCTACTCAATATTTCTAGGGCATTGAGGGACAGAAGTGATGTTCAAATATTTTGAGAAAAAATAATTTTCTGTCATTTTCTTAGGAAAACAGTCAAGTGGGGGGAAGATTGTCATGTTAACCGCAAAACATGCTTTTGTGGCTAGCTCAGCTTCCTGGAAACTAAACTAAATAGCTACAAGAACAATTTGTATCAATTTGAAACCAAGAAACTCTAAACAAAAATGCTTGGATCCTTGAAGAGAAAAGGAAAAATTTGTGTGAGTCACAATTTAGTTTTCTTTAAGGAAATTACATTAGAACATTAAATATTTATTTGAAGATTCTGAATTTCTGCTTTTATAGCTTACTGAAAACAGTGAAGAACAGCCCATCTGAGAGACAATCCAACCTTCGAATAAAAGTTACACTGAACTAATTTCCATTGGATACACAGGCTCCACAAAGTCCTCTGGGGAATTAAAACAGATAGCCCTTCACTACAAATCAGGTTATAAAAAAGACAGCATTTGTCTAAAATATAAGTGTAATGAAATCTAGATGGACATGTATGCAGTATTTTTCAAGTCAACTGTTGCTCAGACACTAAATGGACAAGAATGACTCAAGTTGGTGTAAAGGACAAAGTTAGAATTATAGGACACAAGTCTGTCTTCACAATAAACAAAAATTTCTTGGTGATGAAGATATACCAGTGTACTGGTTTTAAATCTTCAGTAGATTGGTTTCACATCTAGAAGAAGACAGGTTTTATAAAACCATCTATGACTTACAGGTTCCTAGACTAGCCTGAACAATCTTTCATTATATAGTCAGTACTGACTGCTTCACTTATCCCAAGTTTGATAAGGTGGGAACACAGTTTTTAGCTAAAATGCCTGCTGGAACAGAGTGCTAGAGCAGAGTCTGCAGCACTGCATGGATGACAAAAAGCAATTCTGTATTCATAGGCACACATGCTAAGTGCTCTCCAAGTACATTTTCTCCTATCTTTAACTTCCACAGTTCTAGAAATTGCTCAAATCTTACAAAACAGAAGTAAGTGTTTTCAGATGAGACACAAATGGGTCATCACAAGGGACTGAAAATTTCATAATGAGATGACCTGTGTTACTGAAAGACAAGGAAAGCTTCCCAGTTACCTTTTTTACAGTCTTGTCAGGTTCAAGAGCAATATCTGGAATGTTTGCATCCACCATGAGGGAAAATAAGTTCAAGATCAAGTTGGAATACCTAAGCAAAAGAGCAAATTAGGTAAAACACTCTGTAAACTGTACAAAAGACATTCTGTAAACAACTTAAGAAATCATCATCATCTTACAGTGAACTGTTAATGCCTCAGAGATCCATTTGTAACATTTTAACTGAAAATATTTATGTTAAGAACATAAGATACTGACATTAGCTATAAAAGTTTAACCTTCAAAATCTCTCAGGCTGCCAAAACTGAATGAAATGCTCTGATTTTGTTATAATTTGCTAAAATTGTCAGAACATTTACTCAGAGACACATCAAATATAAACTACAATTTCATATATTTTATGTTTTAATGCCATTTTCTACCTCTAATAGGACAAACATATGCTAGAATACCAACTCAAAGGTTATTTTTTATTAAGAAATTATAAAGCAGCATGATACATGTTCACAGAGATGAAGTCTTCATAATTACACAAAATTATTTTTCCAGTCACTGTAAGGGCTTTTGATATAAGTTAAATATTTAGCCAGATCCAAGTCTTCAGTTGCTCAGTTAAGCTCCAGTAATAGTGGCAGCACAGTACACTTAGGAAGTACAAATGTCATCTGTAACCATTAAACAAGACAAATCAGAGAATAGTTTTAAGCTTTAAAATGGTGTTGGAAGAACTCATGACTTTTTTGTTTTAAAGAACATCATTTTGCCCTTGCAGAAAACTAGATGTCAGTTGCTTTTTCAGAGGATAATTTTCAACACAAACTGAAACTCCCCCTCCTCTGCAAAGAGATCGAGTTCCCTTTAAGACAGAAAATATGTAACTGACTTCAATATTTGAAATATTGCTTTGTTAAGAGAACTAGGAGCTGCACAGATGATAGAAAATGAATTCTTAGCAGATAAACTTTTTTATTGGGAAGCTGCTAAATACATATCAGCTGACAATTGCACGGAGTACAAAGTATTTCAACTATACAAAAGGTCTGCTTCATAGCCATATTTTACCAAGTAAAATACTGCTCAAAAAAAAAAAAATCTCTCTAGAGAAGCTTAATTCCAACAAAACCTTTTGACAATTATTATCTAGAAATAACACTACCTAACACATTCCAATATAAGTTTTAAGACTTTATAACAAAAGCATTTAAAATCAACTGTTCGGCTAGAAATCTTCAGCGCTTAATTTCTTGCCGCAGTTTTGCTTCACCTTCCCAGGCGCAGTGGGCTGAAGCTGGGAGAACTGATTTTATGACCACTTAAAAGAAAAAAAGTTAACTCTACCATTTTGTTTCGGGTCTGGCTAAGAAATCTGGGAGTCAGGTTGCTCTGCTGCCAGGAAGAGACACCACATATTCTAATGAATTTTTCTCCTACTTGCCTGAAACGACCAAATCTCTTTTTAAATATGCTGAAGTGATTCAGGTATGTGCTCTCAAGTCTCTTCCTATGTTATTGGTACCTTCTGTCAGTAGTTTTTTCCTTCAAACTTACCCAGAATCCAAAGTCTCAGAGTCCCTTTTGCATTTCAACCACTCAAAAGATAAGAGCTTATAAAAACTAGAGGTTATTGGAGCTATTTATGTGATGGAGGTTTGTAAAAAAGTATTTTAAAGGTCTAGGCATAACTGATAGATACCAGTTAAGAGATGGCTCTGTTCTACATAACAAAGTAGTCTGATTCTTGAAGAATAAGGTAATCTGATGAACCTCATTTGAAAAAAAAAAATTAAGGAATCGAGATAATTTGATGGGGAGTATGGAGTGAAAAAAACACTAAAAATTAAGGAAGAATTACTTACTGTACTATCTGCAGGTACTGCTCACTCTACTATCTGCCCCTTATCCCAACATTTCTGTAACTCAGTAATCAACTGCCATCCTTCTCACAGGCAACATCTTTTGCAAATATGCCATGAGGTTCACAGCTGGGGAACTGACAGCCCAAACTCATCTAAGAGGAGACACTTTGTTGAATCACCTGAGTTAGGAGTCTGAGCCGTAAAAAACAAACACCTTTGTCAAGCAAGGCATATCACTCATCTTTGACATCTACATTAAAAAGGCCTCTGGAAGGGCTGCCATCCATCCACAGCCAGAACAAACTCTGAGCCAGGTTTTTCTAGTTTTAAGGAAGTTAAATTAAGTACCTAAACCCAAACCTAAGTGCTTCTCACATAATTCTTTGCTTTCCTCAAACTCAGTACGAATTAACTCACTAAATAAATGAGGACTCAGCTGCACTGCAGGTTGATTAACTTTTGGTTTGAACATGAAGTACTGGCAAAGAAATTAAACAAAAAACCCCTACTTCTACACAGAAGAGGCCTCATGTATCAAGAAAGAAATCCACATCAGACAAAAGGTCAAATTCTCATTGCAATGTTTTCTGAGAACAGCAACTTTTGTTTTCAAGTATTTTCAAGATCTATTATTTCAAATACCTGCTTGATACTAAGCATTCCTTTATTTATTTTTTCAATGTTTACCAGTCCCTTTGCATATGGATGTCCTCAACCGATCAAATATTTAGGCTGTTGACTTTGCAATACTCTACCAAATTTGAAGCCACAAACATCCACTATAAAGACAAGGACAGGAATGTATACATCTATTTGCAGTCCCAAACTAAGGCACTGCTTACCTGGTCTAACTCAAAAATCCCTAGGTTTAAAATGTCTTATGGATATTACCTTTCTTTGAGTGGAACATTAGACCACCCACGACTCATTCTTAATAGCATGTGTACTTCCTAATTACTGTCATGTCACCGTCAGCTATAATAAATAATGCCATTTATTCTTCCCAGTGTATTTCCTCACAGTCCAAATTCAGTGAATATGGACCTGATTCCACCCAGCTTCACTTTCGCTCTTCCCTCTTCACCATCTCATCCCAGCTTTTAAGAAGACTATCCAGACCCTGGCACTACCTAGCTACAAGCTTTCCAAAGGAGCATCACTTCCCAAGGACCATCACAGCTTTCCGCTCATTGTCTACAGTGTTTCCATGCAAATCTAGACAGCACCCTCAGTACACTAAACTTAGAAAAGACTGGGGAAAAACTTGGCTCCAGCCAGCTGGACCCCATCCACACACAGAAAATCCCAGCCCAAACAACAAATTCTGTCCCCAGTTACCTCCTACTCCTTTGTCCTTACCTGTGCCCACTAACTCAAACTGAACAGCAAGCTTCTTGCAGGACTAATGCAGGGGAAACCCTTACTTGGAAGGAGCAACACAATCTAGAGCCTCGCTCTGGAAAAAAATCCCTGAAATGCTGTAACTGGATTCTTTGCTGCAACAGATTACCCAGAAATGGTGTAGAGTCTCCCTCATTGGAGATATTCCAGAACCTTCTGAACATAGCCCTGTGCAATGTGCTCTGGGCACGGAGGTGGCACAGATGACCCATTTTGTGATTCTCTGGAACCTGCTGAGGATGTGTAAGCAGGGAGTTCTTGGTGGAAAGGAAATGCTGACATTTAGCAGGATTTAAAAAGGCTCAAAATGTGTAATGAAGGTACAAAAGGCTGCTACAGCCCAAGTGAAAATGCAAGTCCTGCTGACAACCACAATTTACCCTGCAACACATTCAGAACGCAGCAGCTGCTCCTTCACCACAGCACTGCTGACAAATACACACAACTGATTACTGTTGCTCAAAAAAGTAGAAAGCATCTCCTTAGCCGCTACCCTCCCAAGAAAAGCCCCCAAACTAACTAAAAAACATGCAATAATGATCATCTGCCAAACTGCTTGTAACCAGGAATAATGAACAAAACTATTCTTTCACTTGTAACTTTAAAATTCCTTACATTTTTTTCAACATTATGAAACACCAGTTCCACCACGAATCCTGATCCACTGAGATACAGTACTTGAAATACATAGAGAACTGGTTATTCCCAGTGGAAATAATGAACAAAACATCAAAGCACAATCTGATGGAGATGACAGTGTCTGCATTTTGTCTTAGCAAGCAGAGGTTATGTTTTCACACTACTGCGCCAGATGTGTCTGTGAGTGGATTTCTGTCAATACACAGAGCTGTTAGAACTAAACTGTTCCACATCCAATTATTCTTTTTTCAACAAGTGATCTTACTCTTTTTTAGTTTTAGCCACTTAAAGTAACAGCTATAGTAATTCTAATACTATCAAACACTGTCTTTGTTGAAAACCTTAAGGATATTTATCCAGAACCATTTAAAAATATTTTTGTATTAAAGTGAACAAATATTGGAGATACTATAATTACAACTACAATTCCAGACATTAAAAATGAAACCATCTTGTTTTACAGTTTAGTTGTATACCCAAATTACCACTATACTACACAGTTAATGATGATCTTTGTAGAAAATCATTACACAAATTAATTCAATGGATAATCTTGCACTAAAACAACAGACCTTTCCACTGAAACAGCTAGGTTTAAACAATAAAAAAATTCAAGTATATGACAAATAAGAAATACAGAATTACGAAACAGCTTTAAGCAAAATTCAGAAGTTGGAATTTACATTAGCTTTTTTGATTGTTCTCTGAAGCCACAAATATTGCTTGCTGATAATGTCACTGTATTTTTCAAATTGTTGAATGGCTTTTCAACCCATTAATAACGTCAGTTCCTAGACCAATTCCTTAAATCTTTCTCCTTCTATCAAGTGGAGAACTACATACAGCATTGTATCACTGGCTGCTTTTCATATTACATGTACTTTTCACATCTCCTTACCATCTTACCAATTTCTTACACATATTTGAAGGTTTTCATTAAGTAATCTTTGATTAAAGTGAAAATCTTTCCTCTCCATTGAAGATGCACTAAATCAAATCCCTGGACAGACCAGGAGTGCTTACCTGTGTTCTGTTCAAACAGAACAAAGTTGAGTTACTTGGCTCAGAGAGTTGATGGGTAAGTAATACAGTCACTGCAAAAGAGTGAAGCTGATTCCAAATTTAAAAGAGAGATCTGTTGGTCCATAGACATAGAGTCTAAAGAGGTTTTAGCTGCCACAATTTTGGGTATTTAAAGAAACTTCTAATGTGCTTGATTGTCACTACAAGTTGCTAATTTTTGCCCCACAGGAGCTGAACTCAACTAAGCATACAGGTGTTTCATCTTCAAGCCAAAGAATTTGATCGTCACTATTTTAAACTGGAGGAGGATAAAGCAGCAAATGAGTAATGACTTAGAGTTAAAATGACAGTTCCTGATCATCAATAATCAGAGAATAAGAAGCGTAAGGGCAAAAACATATCCAAAAAGAAATATTATTTAATATCCCATACGAGTTATGAAAAGGAGCTATTTAAGTTATTAAACAAGCAAAATTGGGGGCTTTAACTTGAACAATTACATTCATCCTCCATATTACACCAATACTCTGATGTTTTCATTCCTTTGTTTCATACAAATTCTTGTGTTCAGGCTCAAACAAGTTTTGAATTTTCAACAGAAACATTTCAGCAATTCATTTCCTCCTTTACAGCATCTCTAATGAGTTTTAGCACAAACCCAGGGCTGTTACCTGCGGAGGTGGAGAAAGGCTGTGTAGCACTGCTTACGGAATTCCTGATACTGCTCACTCTGGGTGCCTCCCATGCCTTCCACCATCTCCTTGTTCAGCTTCATTGGGGGAGGAAGGGGCTTGGGATCCCGGCCCAAAATATAACCAAAGTCAATGTGAAACAGTTTACCTGTAGAAGGAAGAAAGTCAAACACTGCACATAGTATCAGCTCGTGGTGCAAAACTTGGAAAAACAGAATCATTAAGAAGATAGTAAGTAGCTCCCAGAAAGTTTTCTGTAAGGTTTAAAACACTTTTTAAAAAATCTTCAGCTGTTAACTTGCAATGATGGTTTTAAAGATGTAAAGCTGATTTCAAATTCATTAGGAGTACTACTAACAAGATCAATTTTTCTGCTCTTTTAATTTTTAAACACGTGGAGTATATTCGCAAAGATTGCATCAATACCCAAATTGATCAGTAGATATTAAATGCACAGTTTACATAAAAGATACTACTAATTTTTTGTACCTTCTTTAAAATCTGTTAGCAAATTTAAAATATAATACTTAACACAATGTGTGTATCCCATTTGGTTGCTGTGGAATGAAATATGGTAAATTTAACATACAACTAATAAAACAATGAGAAAGTAAGACTCATAATCCTATGAACAACATTTCAAAGACACTAAAGAAGACTTCAATGCTATTTCAAAAGTCTTTTGAATTGTTCAAATTCAAAAGATCAAAAATTATCAATGGTTTTGAAATACATTGAAGAAACATCACTATAACTCCAAATTTGGAACTGGATTTCATATCAGATGTTTGTCATACACTTCTTCAATACTAAAAATAATTACATCACTTAATACCTTCCTCTTCTCAGTTCAACTAACTGCATTTAAAATACTTCTGTAGAATTAACTTCACAAAAACTTGTATTTTCCTCCTGTCTTCAAATACACAAGGAAACTTCCCTTCCTATCAAGAGCCTGCTGGTGCTGCTCACCAAAATGCTCTCACATTTACTGGAGAGAATTCAATGTGTTCCTTTTCAAGAATAATAAACTATGCATGACATGTAATAGGTGTCAAAATGAACGACTGGACTTCTGTGGGTAAACTGCAGTTTATCAGCAACATCAAAAAACCTAAAATATTTAGATTAACTGAAGACTAAATATTTTATAAACACAAAAAAAAATTTTTTTATAAACACACAAAAAATCTTGACTCATTTAATGGAAAATGTTGTCCATGTTAAGGAAAAAAAAAATCTTTGAAAGTGTTCTGCAAATGCATTTTCAGTTTGGAATGTGTAATTTAAGCAATGTCTTGAATCACCAGAGCTACATTACAAAACGATGGTGAGATTGCAGTTATGCACGCAGATACAAGATAAAAGATCTTTTAAACAAGAAGGTAGAAAATTATTAGCATGATTGTTATCTAGAGAAACACAGCACAGAAGGCAGAGTCTTGTTTCAGAATTATGGAACTGAACAGCATTACAGACGGGTATATTTGCCATAGCGTACTTTAACCTGCAGCATCTGTATTCATTCTGAGATTTTCAGAAGATTAGGATCTTGGCGCTCTTGGAAAAAAATGAAGCAGTCATATTTTTCAGTTAATCACCCCTCTTTGACTGTTTAATTGAATAATAATGCAGTATCAATAGAAAAGGCTGTTTGAGATCTGTCATAAGCACTCTTCTTTAATCCAAGGAAACAAATTCCAGAACAGTTCAATTCTAAAGGGAGATCACAAGGATCCTCAACAAGAGACAAAGTATTTGCTGATTTATAAATGCCACAGCCATTACATTTTGCATAACTAAATGTGCTATAAAAAAAGCCTTCCTTCAATGCATTTTTTCTGGTCTGGTACAGGAGCTTCTTTTAGAGCTCATTTTTGTACACCAACTTTTGAACCACATACACAAGCCCTCCCACCATTAAGCTAGAAAAAATGTCTAACTAAAAAGTTCTGGGGACCTGCTTTCTGTTCACTTACTCAAACCTGTCACCTTGAAGAGTCAAGAGACAACATTTTGAATGAAACAGTAACTCTTGCAGCAGTAAATATTTTCTTTTTTCAGTTTGTTCTTGAGGTAGGGAATGGAAGACAATAATTTACATTGGTAACAACGACTCATCTAAAACATTCAAAAATATTTCAATAATTGAGTGATACATACTTAGTAAGATGAGGCCATCCTGCATTAACATTATAGTTTTCCTAGCTATACTTCAAAATTCAACAGATTTTTAGGTTGACTCAAAGTTTATGTACAAAACTTACATTTAAATGAATCTATTTAATACCTTTCAAACCTTAACTAATTTTAACCCAGCTCCTGCAAGATCAATTAAAATAGCACACCATGTTACAGAACACGGACAAAAGGCTCTCCCTGGTGCCTGCACAAAGCTGCTACACCAGGAGCAGCCTGAGGGAGCACTGCAGGTTGAGATATTTCTACAGAAAAACCTGACTCGTTGTTACCCTCAAGGACTTAACATCTGAACAAGTATAAAACAAGCCCGCTTTGGACAAATTAAATTGACTGTATATTTAGTACTGAAAATTATGTGATGTTTATATTCTCATTTATGTTAATAAATAATAAATTTAATACTCAATGATTAGCAATCTTTTAATACTAAGATTAAAAGTTGCAAGTACCTCTAGTGATCATTCCAAGTGACATTCGTATCAGGATGTAACACTTAACCGTCCACTTTCATTATATTAATGGATGTGACAATTTTCACTCAGAATAACCCCAACGGCAAGAACAAGGGAACCTCTGGAGGACACTTGGTCCAACCTCCTGGTTGAGCAGAGACACCCAGAGCTGGCCATGTCCAGACAGTTTGTGAGTGTCCCCAGGGTTGGGCTCTGTCTGACCTGTATCAGTCACCTTTCTGTGAGTAACAGTTCATACTCATATAATGATATTAATATACAGTAATCACCTATCCTCCCAGTAATTCAGCCTTCACGATAACTTTGTGCAACACTACTTTTTTTAAAGGCTTTGAACTACCACGTTTTACAAAGCAATTCATTGTCCTTCCTTTAACATACAGTGTGTCATAACACATACACTTCGTTCTGTTAGACCATAATGTTTTACTGTGATCCAGCTTGATTTATTACATCTTAATTTAAAAGACTCCTAATCTTTAGACATGCCTGTAAATTACAGACAAAACTGGACCTCTACTTTGGCTTACTACTGCTCCCAAATGGCTTCTAAATCATAAAGGTGAGAGTTTTGGGGTATTTTTTTGTTTGGGTTTTTTGTTTGTTTGTTTTCTATTTGGTTTTGGTTTTTTGTTTTGTTTTGGGCGGTTTTTTGTGGTTTTTTTCTTTTTTTGGTTTGGATTTTTTGGGGTTTTTTGTTTGTTTTAGTCATGATTTATACTGAAACCAGGAGTTACTTAAGACAACAGGTGAAACAGATCTCATATTTAAAACCAGTGCACTAGACATCACCCTGCACTCCCCTCTTATTTTACCATAAAAAAGCAAGACACAAGGCATTTACTGACTGGAACAGGATGAGAAACTTCCAGGAGTAAAACAGCATGCACACATAAAATCTTTTAATTAAAAATCTAAACACTGATACTGATGGGTCAATTCTTTTATTCTATGAGTTTGACTACCTTTTTCCACTTAACACCTGGCTTTCTAATATATGGAATAAAGAGGATAGGCCATTGGAGACTTCAAGGAAATGGCACAAAACAGGGAAGTTACCTTGACTACCAGTAAGGCATCAGGGATTTCAAAGCTCAACTGATTTCCTTTTGGCCTTGAGAGTGATCTCTGATTAAGTGAAGCATGGACCTGTAGAGACTAAAAATTGATATCTGGTGCTTAGTCAGATACAATAGTCACTAACATCTGACTGCAGCTGGAGAGGCTGATTTGTCCATCACTTTCACTGCTAACACCCAGATTTTAGTACAGCAGAAAGTTCCTATAGAATAGCACAGAAATTGTTTCATTTTGCTAGGAAAAAGTACTGAAAATCAGAACTATGAAAAGTTTAAACAAAATGCAGACAACAAAGCAAATTAGATGCAATTACTTAAATAAAGTAAGTCTGATGGCAATTGTCTCTTTAATAGTAAAAAAGTAAATTATTTCAAACTTCTCTGTTCCCATTGGTGGGGAAAAATGAAAAAAGCAACCAACCAAAACACAAAAAACCCCCAAATTTTACTATTTTTTTCTGTGACCCTCAAGCACCACTATTATTTTAACTTGGCCCATATCAAAAAAGTACAATTTAGTGATTATTTTAACTTAATTCCTATTTTAAATTTGAAGTAATAGGATAAAAACTCCTCTGATGAAAATGACTGTATAGGTGGGATATTCTTCTGGCTTTCCCAGAAAATTCTGATGTTACTGTCAAAATTTCTCTTTTGCTAACAGAGCACTGCCGTGTTGACAAAAAACCAGAATGCCTAATTTATTGTCATCTTTTTCATTAACAGCATCTTACAACTATCCACGACTATAGAACAATGAAAGTGATGTGAATTTTTAGGGACTTAACCAGAATACACGTTTTAAAGTCAGTGTGCAGCAATGGATGGAGGTAAAGTTTATCACTGTCACCCCTATAACTGCTAAGAGCCTAGCTTGTCTTAAGCATTATAACTCACCTCCCTCCCCCAAGCTTTCCATTCCCAAAATACTTTCCATTCAGCCATATTATAAGAAAAAAAAAATTGGTCTGATATATATTACTAGATGACAAATACTGTTCAAGGTACCTAGAAGAGAAAGTGTTTTAGCAGATCAAAAGCTAAAATGTTATGTTCTTTTTGCAAAAAGCACCATAGAAAATGGAATGCCAGAGAGAATTTTACAGGATAAAAGTATGCCCTAGTTTGTACTTTTTTAAAAAATAAGGATGTTCCTCTATCAAGACGAGTAACATTTAAAAACATTTTTAAAAATGTCATTGTATTTCACATACTATAGTGTTTATTATACTATATTATACTAATGTATTACAGTATGAATAAATGTATTTAACAATGTAGTTGTCTAAGCACTGATATAAAGTGAATGTTAAAATCCTGCAGGTTTTCCATTTTTACCACCTTCAAACCTGCTCCGGGATAGAATTTTTTTACTAAAAACACAGCAAGTATAAACACATGGTATCATTCCACATATGAATCTGTTCAGGTCCTTGCTGTCTTACCTGGCAACCCTTTCTAACCAAAACTGAAGAATAAATGTGGTGTCAACTGGTGCACCTCACACTGAAGAAAGACCACAGATCCACCTCTAAGCATTTAATGAGAAGACAGCCCAGTTCTTTCATATATTTACACATGATGCCAAAAGTAGATGCGGTTTCCAAGTTCTATGCACTCAGTCTTTGACCTGCTCCTAGATATTAATAACATAATTTTATCCATGTAGCCATTTTCCCTCCTGCTACAGAGCAATTCCAAGTGTATGGCTCAGGTCAAAGCCCCTGTACTTTGGGAACTCATACTGGGAACTTGAATTTTCACACAAGTGACCAAGGGTTACTGGAAGATAGGGTGTACATCAATCGCATGAGAGTAAGTTGGCCAGACTCATACATAAGCAGTGATACTCAAGAAGGCCATTTGAATGTCTAGGATATCCTAAAATATCTACACATAGCCTGGACCTTTGTGAAACCTTTGCAGGTATATAAAAGCAAGCTGAAATCACTAAAATACCTCTAATGGGACAGAAGACTTCACTTGCCTGTGAAGGCTGAAATACCTGCTATCTGTACTGACGACTACTGACTGCCTTGCACTGATAAAAGGTTTAGCAAATATAGATACATCCGTATCTGGATCTTTTATTATACCTAGATCCTGACACTACAATCAAATCAGAGAGTGGAAGAATTGCAGAACAAAGTGTTTTCAGGGGAAGGCATAACTGAAATATACTGGCCTAGTGCATATTCTATTGGAGTTAAATGAACACGCTACACCTCATGTATCACAATCTGGTTTCACAACCACCCAGCTCTTCCTTCCAAGGCAACAAAAGGAACATTAGCAGCTAAATCAGACGCCAGCTTCAATATATACATCAGTCTGTAATCGTAAAAGGAGGCACTGATGTTGCCTGAATCTGGGCATACAGCTGCAAAACAGTTTCTTGTTATTTATAGGTCACAGTAATATGTGCTACAGATTTGGAAATGATATTAAAACATAAGAGCAATTAATAATGCATTCCATCTCCAGAAGAAGTAGAAAGTTCAAAGTTTTCAGAGAAAATAAATATCCCTGTCATGGAATACTGACTGTATAATGTGACCTTTGGGTTACCAGCCAAGGCACATTTATGAAACTGATGCAAGTATTTTTTGTAATTTTTAACATTACTAACAGATAAGGATGTTTTGACTAAAGGTTCCCCACATCCCTTTCAAAACACACTTCTACAGCTGTCCTTGAAGTATAATGGCACAGCACTTAAAAATCTGAATATCTGCATGTCTTGTTCAAGACTACTACGACAAAAACAGTCACTCTATTTCCAGAACTAGAGGCATAAAAGAGTCATGAAAAGACAGATGAAAGTAGAAACTATTTCATATAGTAGAAACTATCTCATGCAAAAAAATACATTTCTAATGTGTAGAAAACAATTTGTTTTTATGAACTTCAATATCTATTGTTTAATATTTAAATTAAATTGTATCTATTATAAGCATAGACATTTGTACATTATAAGATGATACACCCAAGTCTATTGGAAGGAGTCAGACAGATGTGTCTACACTCACCAAACTGAAAGGTTGAGATAAAAAACAAAGGTAATGATATATAACGAGAAATATGTGAACCCACAGGTGGTACCCAACATTCTTTACCCTGCTGGAAACTTTCAATTCATTAAATAAATAACATCAGGTAAGGATGCATATGGAATCATATAATTTTGAAGGAGGTACTTGGAGCATGCATTCTTCAAGAGAGGAATAAAATTAGCTTTTCCCAACTTAAGGCAATGGGATTTTCAGTAGCAAAAAACACGCCTTGGTGACAAGTCTTTGTTGTACTTAGAACATGAGGATTTCTCTTGATAGCTCACAAAAGCTCTCAGTCTGTGACAGAGCATGGATTTTCAGCCTTGGAATGTACGATGGATGTGCACTGCCCTCTGCTGTACTCCCCAAATTCTTACACTAAAGCCACCGTGTTGCACTTCCTCACACAGATAGGTAAGATGCACTTTACCTCAAATCAAAACACTAAACCATTACTACTGCCAGCATGCAAGTAGAGCCTCATATGAAAAGATTTATACCCACCACCACAGATAAATGAGACACCTCTCAAGACAGATCTTTAAATGGCTGTTTGTGCATTTTCAAACAGATAAAGTAAAATATACTTGCATTAGCTTTTCCCCCATGATCTTAGAGCAAGACCTTTTACCCTAATCAAGGCCAATTATTAATTTTCTACTCTTTCAGACAGACTACGATGGTTAAAAGCAGTATATGCTTCAGCATTACCTGTAATTAACAAGCCTTCCACGTGGATGGGTCTCTTTTTCCAAATAACATTTTTTATTTAAACGTTTCTCATTCAATAAATGTTTCACTTCATAATAAAAACTTAACCACAACTCAATTCTCCACCACTATGTAATGAAGGTATTCAAGCAATCAAAAATCCTAGGGAAGCTGTAGTTCAAAAGTAAGCAAGCAAGTAAAAACATACTGAAGAAAAAAAAGACGTTCCCCTATAAGAGATGTTATTTGTCAAAACTTTGTGAAGCTTATGCAGCTACACATGAACTCATTTTCAATGGAAACACTTGAAATTCCCTCTATCCCAAAGCAGTGATTATAATAGTTGAAGTAGCTTTGTTTTCAAATCCTTCATTTCCTGTAGTTAAGAAATCATCTTCTTATTACACACTGGGGCAAATATTACCTTAAATGAGACAACGTAACTTACATATAACCTATTCTGCAATACTCAGTGGGTTATATTCAAGGAAAATGCAACAAAAAGATACCAACACCTTAGAAATTAGGCAACTGTTGCCATATAATTATATTGCTAAAAACAATTACCTGTTTTTGTTAGCAACAGATTATCCAGATGTCTATCTCCAACTCCAAGGATGTAAGTAATCACACAATAACCAGCTGTAACAAGTAAATTGTAAACAACAGTTTGAGTACCTTTCCTGGAGAGCAACAAGTTCCACACAATTAACAACAGCTTACATTAACAACAGATTACATTATCTTAGCTCTAGCTCACTAGCAATAAATATACCACAGAGACTTGGGGCAGGAGTGGTGCTGGCGAAGAATAATCAAGATTTTCAGCACTATGAAGAACATTCAAAGTAATAAAACTCTGAAACTTATTCAGTACTGCCTAGATTTTAATTTCTTGCTATGCAATTACATGCCTAACCCTAAAAGACTAAATTCATTCAGTATTGGGATTAAGGTACTTCAAAGGAAGCTGAAATATTTTGAGCAAAGTGAATGTTCACGTTTTGAACTGAAGCCATTTTAAGGCCACTGTAAACAAGCATTAGGTGTTGATATGAGCCTGGATATACATGTCAGCAGCATTCACAAGATCAGTAGTGATAAAGAGCAAATGGTTTAAATTGCTGCTTTCACCCACTAACCAGAACAGTTTGAAGCAATTCTAAAGACTGGACCATCAGAAAGAGAAGGGGAAAGGAGAAAATACTGTGGGGTTGCACCTGAATCTTTTTTTTTTTGTTTGTTTGTTTGTTAGCATGAAGGTATTTTTTAATTTTGTGGACAGAAAATGTAATGTTTTAACATGGCCATCAGTTTACTGAATATAAACTACACTACCATTTTTCCCTGTCATACAAATGTGACCATAGCCCCCAAAACCCCTGATGTTTTCAAAACCAATTAGAATTTTGATACAGATGATTTATCGTTATATAAATGCTTCATTTATATGAATTTGAATGCTTCAATTTATACTGAATGCTTCAATTATGAAGACCCCAACTCACCAGGCAGAGGGGACAGAAATAAGATTATTGCTGGAAAGGAAAGAGTATTTAACTCACACTCTCCTTTAAGAACCACCAAGAGCAGACTTGTGTATGACATGCCAGGCCCAAAATATTCTTTTCACAGGACTTCTGACAGCAAGTATATGCGCAGTGACCTGCTTGCAGTCACCTAAACTGAAATACCTTAATACCTCATCCACCACACCGTTCAGACTTGACCTAAGAAGTTACCAGCTGTTAGACTGTAACTCACCACAGCTCTTAACATACGTGTCCATCACCTCTGCACTGATTCCATGAGGGCCAGTCTCACTAGGGGCATGTTTCCTGAAGAAGTTCTGGAGAGAATGCCATGAAGATATTTAGTTATTCCACATGACATGAAATTGGGTCTTTAGAAAAAAAAATTAAATCAAGGCCACACATGGCCGTTACTACAATCTGTTCAACTAACAGCCACACCCAAAGCACCTAGTAAGATCTAATTTAATATTATTTATATTGTGTCTCGATCATCACATTCTTATACTCAACACAGAAACTAAAAAGCAGTTTCCTTTATTAAATGTTTCAGAAAATTAACAATGCACTTTAAAGTTACTAATCAGTAACTATGAGTGACAAAACTGCCAAAGCAAACTGTTTATGTCATATCAACAAAAACTGAAACAGGATTCACAGTCCTGATTTATAACTACATTTGGGGAACATACTCTTGGGGGTGATAAACAAGGATGTTTATCATCCTTGTATGTCTTCATATTCCTCAATAAAACCAGCTGCTGCTATTGAGTTTAAAAAGTAAATAAGCCTAAGTCATCAAATGGAAACTTCAAATTTCCGGTGAAATGTGGACAGGGTCAAGCAGTCCTCCCATCAGCCAGAAGAAAACTCTTTTTCTTCTTGTGTAAAAGCAAACTCAATTATACTCAAGCCTAAGCAAAGTTCCTTCCAGTAAGCAAAATCTGAAGAAGCTCTGTAAGAGGAACATGGTAGTACCCATGGAGGATGGCATGTAAGTGACTAAAATCTTGAGGAATTAAGACAATTATATCAATGAACTTCTAAATCAAGAACTGTAATCTTAAGGTTGTTGACAGAACACTGAAACATCAAAACACCTTCTCTTTCCTGCAGATCTGCGTTTTAGCAGGTAGTACTGGACTACTTGCTTTAAAACTTTTTCGTAGTTAACGTTTACATACACTGCTCATCTTTACTAGAACAGCTGTGAAATCAACAATGAACATTTATAAAAAGACTAAACCAAACTTCCACAACACCTGAAAGTGTTCAACTACTTTTTATTTCCTTGGCCTAAAATGCTCATCTATTTTATCATGCCTCAGCCCAGGAAATCGCATTTTCTAGGCTCACTGTCTATTTAAATTAATAATTCTTTTCCGGAATAATTGCTGCTTATGTCTGCACAGCAACTGAAACAATAGGGCACCTCTTTTCAGTCATAATACAATGTCATAAATAATTGAAAAATAACAATTTCACAAGCATTTCTAAATGCATTATTGCATAAAAACATGTAATGGACTAAAGTATGAATAGCACACTTCCAAGATTACAAAGATTTGTTAACCTCTTTAAAATCTGTAAGATTATTGACTATGCAGATGCAGTTTATGACAACCTTTGTGGAATGGGAACCTAGAAAAAAAAAACCTACTTCTGCAACTTGATGCTGGTCACTGGTTAACAATAATCATTTTTTGTATGTGATAAGCACTTGGTAAGATTATTTGTTAAGCAAATGATAATGAAAAATGATAAACAATTTTAATCTTCAGATTTTTAATATATGTACTTTATAGGACCTGAGAACTAGTTTGCTTTGGCTCACAGTTACTGAGCTATAAACAAAGATGATACAAACAAGTATCATTTGCAAAAAAGGAAAAAAGCTACTGTGACAAATCAAATTCAAATAATTATTTTCTATTTTCATTAAAAAATCTACTAGCTATTCACCTCATATAGCAGTTTGGTATGTTTGTACCTACCTATATTTATCTCAACTAGCTGAGCTCTGCTACATAGCTTGTGTGGTGTGCTTGAAACTTCTATGAGTTTTGTGTGCCACTATTCAATGCGTCCCCACTCAATTCCATGAAAATTTTTAAAAATCTGCTAAAAAAACCATGTTATAGCACCTATACACCCACTATTACAGGAAAAAAAGCTTCAGAAATTTTATTAAGGAATTATTTAGTTGTTTCATCAAAAAAAAAAAAAAAATCAAAACATATTTTGACAAGGTGTCAAGTCAAAATTAATGAATGAAAGACAAACACTCTGAAACAAAACAGTGCAGAAGAAAGTGTCAGGTATCTTCTATTCATCATCATGGCAAAGGCAGAATTTCAGTATTATAATGAAACTGCACCGTAATTTATTTAAGTGGTGTTACTTTCACAACATGTGATACTCAAGTGGTCATTTATGTATACCTTCTTAAAGCAACACATCTGCTGTAATAACCCCAAATGTTTCTAGCTGTCATTTGTCTTCTAACAGATCAAAAAATCAGCTGAGAGACTAAAATGATTTTGCATGAGACCTAAGCCTTCAGCTTACATTATTTGACCAGAAGACAACTCATAACTTCTCCACCACATACCTGTATCGTTTCCTCAGTAGCAAGAACTTCGGCAACTGGTACTGACGGAATAAACTGCATGAAGCCTGTGAGAGAAAACAGCCAAAAGAGAAAATCTCCAATGCACAGAACTTTCAAGCTACTCTGTAATACATGTTTATGAATGGACAGCACCCACACACAGTCATTCAACTGCTTCTCATAGGAAAAAAGCCCTACTCCTTTGTACCATGCTCCGATCTGTGGTCTGCAATACTTTTAAAACAACTTGTCACTAACACCAAATAAACTGACAAAAGCTGTTTTGTTACAAGTTTTCAGGAAAAGAGAAAATACGTTGATGGCTTGCTAAATATTTATCCAGAATGTATCTAAAAATAGCCAAGTTTGATTTTTTGTTTTTCTCCTCCATTTAACGCAAAGATCTCTGAATAGGAGTGTTAAGCTATTTGTTCACAATCACACAGCAAGCCAGTAGCAAAGACTGATAACTATTGATTGACACATACTCCTAAATGCAGACCAAACTTTCTTTATGAAGGTATTTGAGTCATCTATGGAATACTGTGGTGAACCAGATTGTTTACTTCCATGGTTTATACTGTAAAAACACTTCCTTACATACAATGAATACAAGGAGGAGATTCTTCTCTATACTATATTTTTAGGAAATAAATGTATTCATACCATGTTTTGTACTAGTTGCCAGCACTTTATAGGGTGTCAGCTTCAAATCCAGATTCTCTTTTCTTAACAGCTGGAAAAAGACACAATATAAAAAAGCAAAGATGAATGCAACAGAAAGGCAGATTCTATTACTAAAAGGATGTGTATTGGACATTGATCTTGATGTTACTCACTGAAACTGATAATGAGTGAAAGCCTGTTTGGCAATTCTTTTTTTTTTTTTTTCCTTAATCTACATGTGGTAATTGTATGTCTATGTCTATAAAGAAAAGAAAAAAGCCGCCTAGAGATCTGAGAACTCTGGAATGCATTAGCAATATAAGCTGCATTAACAGTGTTTAACAGTCTTCCTTTTGACAAGGAAAATCAAGAAAACAGAAAGACAAGGACGTCGATTAATAATTCTCACCTTATCCATGAGTGAAATAATCTGAAGAATAAGTTGATCTTGACGTAAATCATCACCATGCTTAAAAATTACAGGGTATTTGCCTCCATCTTCTGTCTTGAAGAACAACTGAGCAGGCATTAAGGCACTCTGGAAAAGGAAATATTATATTAAGCTGGTTCACAGCAGTGCTCATATTAACACATCGCTTCAATGAAGCTCAGAAATACAAGTCTTTGCATTATATTGACATTGCTTCAATGGTTAAGAGTGTACCATTTCCAATCACCCAAAGTGTAACTGTATTTTAAAAAGAAAAGCACCTTAATGCTTTCCTTCCTTTTTATAAAGGATATATACTCCCTCTCTGCACCCCCACAGTAGCAGAAGAGGAAAAGACAGAAGTATTCAATTATTTTTCTGTGTGCATGTAATTCCAATCAACAAAGAAGCACTATACAAAAGGTCACAACAAAACAAATTTAAACTGATCAGATCAAAACCAGACACAAGTATAGGATAAGCAACAAAGAATTCCTGGGGGCAAGTCATCTTAAACAATTAATTGCTCCCTTAATCTATTTAGCAAAAGCAAAAATGCCTTTTTACATTATTGTTTCAGAGAGCCCATCTAATTGTTTGCAATTTTTCTGCATAAAATGGGTCAAAGGGGATCAATTACCTACATGAATGATACAATCTATTGCAACTGACCAAGTCACTTCCATCCAAAGCAAACCAAACAAAAAAAAAATTGAGGACACAAAGTTTAATATTGAGCAGTTAGATTAGATTTTCATCTAAATATTCTGAAATTATTAAGTTCCATAAATAAAGGCAACATTATTCTTTACGTAGTCCTACAAAGCTAATGTGATATCCAAGGGCACCAAAAATTAGTAATTCTTCCCTTTTTGAGTCTATTTGCTTTTTCATCCCATAGCCCAGAATGAGATATTAAATGGAAATATATAAGCTTTCAGAATCAGGAGAAGAAAAAAAAACCTGATTTTGAAACGAGTTATAGCTCACATTTTTGGCACTACATTTTTTGCATAGCAACAGAAGACCAATATGTAAAAGACTGTCCTGTAAAAGAGTATGTCCTGGAAAACTTCAGCTACTATTATTGATAAGATATATTTAGTTGCTGTTCAACCAATCTTTTTGTCTACATTCTTTCCCCAACTCTTAAATCATAGTCACACAAAATGATGACTCAAGTTTGCAGAAATTTGCTTTCCTGAAGATAAATCTTTTCAATGTTGCCTCCAACCAAAGGTGCAAGAGACATGCAATCGCAGAAGCCTATCCTTCAAAGGGACTAACTTGCTATAGAAAGAAGCAAGCTAAAACTGGTAGAAAACCATGCAAAAATACTAATCTCTGATTTTAAGTAAACTCGGTAGCCTGACGAAACTACTGAGCATAATAAATTTAGGCCCTGTTAGAGATGACAGATTAACACTGGCTGTCACAGCAGCTTGTATGAATTTCTTAACTGGCAGAGAAAGCCTCCTGGACATAGGCCTACTTGTACAGCAAATTTTGGTCATCTTAAAATCAGATTACAGTCACCTACAGGGATTGAAAGCAAATTGATAAAAAGGTCCAACAACACTAAGCAAAGGTAGGAACTCACATTTCAAGCATTGTAATAAGCAAAAGACCCCCAGCCCTTTTAACAGCACGCTAACTATTATACGATCGTAAGCAACTGCTACAGATTGGTTTAAGGAATTATCAGTCATGGGGATACTGGATTTACCTGTCAGCTGATTGCAACTGCATGAAAAGTACCCCCTTAATGCTTTCCAGTCTCTCTGAACTTAAGCTTCTTTAAAGTTTAAAACTTTAAATTGAAAACCAAAAGAAAATAAGGACTCATTTAGCCACTTTAAGAGCATGCTACAGTTAAATGTTACCTTGACCATGTATGTCCCTTTAAAACTTTCAACTGATGTTCCTAAGCTTAGTTCTCATAAGATTTGTTTGTATTTCAACTATTCAGAAGATCTCATTTACCTTGAAGAGTGTAGCTTTTTCAGGGATTATTCCTTTAATTTTCACCTGAGGTTCCAGAGGAAGTGGAATAAGCTCCATATCTGCTAAATTCATCTTTTCATTATCAGCTAACAATGCCTGAAGCCTCTCATTCTAAAAGAATGAAAATTTGTTTAAGAAAAGAGCTCACAAAACATAAAGCACATACTAGGTATATATGAAGACCATAAATAAAGGATGCATTACTAGCAAATACTCAATTTATTCAATTCTTTATATGTACAAGGAATCAAGGTTTCACTCATAAAATCCAGGAAAATAAAAAATCTCTATTAGCAGTAATTTAAATAACAAAGGAGATATTCCATCAAGTGTTTATATAGTCAAGCAATTTTGTAAGTTCCAGATATAATAGTCTTTGAAAAATTAATTCCTAAACTGCCTGCACAAGTTACAGGATGCTTTGTTTTCCATACCAAAATTAAATGCTAGTTATTTTTCAGAAATTGATTCAAGTCTAATTCAAACTTTATATCCCTCATGTCCACCAAAGAATTTCCTACCACCAAGGACCCAAATAGCCAATAGCTTGCACTGATCTGATTTCCAGGCTTGCTCTACAGTCCTGCACCTGTAGTTATGAGAAACAACACTCACCAAGTTTTGAGAACTTTACACTTGGTGTCATACATAGTAAAGGCTGAATACAATAAAGTCTCTAGACTTTTCCCTTACTGAATATAACAAGACACAAACAGACACCAAGGAAGCCCACAGCTGCTAGGAATAGTTCTAGTGGTTGATTGTTGCTAGCAATCTAAAAGTCAGAACCAAGTGTTTCTCAGTTTTATAGAAATTTCCTAAAGGAGTATACAACTGAACACGCCAGTGTATTGCACAGCAGGAAACAGAATCTTACAAACTGAAAAATCCTCCTCCTATTTTAGTGATTATGCCTTTATTACTGATACACAGAACAGGTTGCCTCACTTTTTGTTAATAAGTGTTTTATTCTTCTACACAAATATAACCCACATATTTAAAGAAAGTGACAAAAATAATCACACTGAAAAATCCATGTTTAAAAATACTGATCTGTGTCAAAGGAAAAAATAATACACAAAGAGAAATCCCTCTCCCATTTCCACTTCTTCCCCATACTTACCTGTCAGGTTCACTTAAAACACTTTAGTTAAGAAGGACAAAGCTTCTTAAAATGTACATATGATAGAAACTTGTTTCCTCAAAACCCAACAGCAAGCAGAATCCTAATAAAAACATACCTTATAGAAGAACCATTTTGTTGCTCTTGGAACTAACGAAACTTTGCTGCTAACCGATTTTCCCTATCTATCCTGACATGCTACTCACATCGTAATAGCCTGATACTTTCCCACATCCCCCATAACTTGCTCAGTTTTATCGACTATTTAATTATTCTCATCTATTTTTTTTGCCAAAATACCCCAAGAGTGTTCTCAAGGGCCTCTTCTGCTTTTATCTACAAACTTTGAAAACACTTCGAAACTTCAACCTATCAAAACCTTTCCAAAGTTTGTTTACAGTTAACCAAAATTATTGCAGAATAATGGACATCTGTTATAAATCTCAGTGCTAAGAAACTTTAATGAAAGGCTAACATTCCTACCCTTGTCAAAATCAAGCCAAGGACAGGCTTTCCATTCCTTTAGTTACCTTTTTCTTACGATTCCCACTTTCACGCTGCACTGCCTTCATTACATGAACCAACCGATCTACAAATGTCTGCTGGGCTGCCAACAGCGAGCGCATAACTCTGACAGACTTATCACCCTAAGAGAATGAAAAGAAACAAAATTAGTTCCTTGTTCTGTAATTATTTTATCTGCAAATCATTCCTTTGTTCTTAGACCTTTGGGCTTTTAAGAGGTTAAGTGAATAATGATCAATTTCCCATCAATTCAAAAGGTATTTTCTGTACAACACAATCACAGTCACTGTAGCTGGCAATTAATTATCTGACCCAACAGTGCACTTCAATTTGTTTCAACAATTTCAGTGGTGAACAGTCATGCATGACAAACCTATTCACCCAGCCAAAGTTAAATTAGTACGGATAAGCACGAAATATTAAGTGCAAGAGTCAGATTCAAGTAACGCCCCTAAAATTGGAAATAATATTAAGTATGAGATATATGAAAATCAGGAAAGACTGCATATCTGGTATGAAGTAAAACTTCCAATTCACGGAAGTTTTTTCGGCTTTTAGTTTTTTATTCCTTGCTGCTCCGGCACCCTCTGCTGTTGACACGCAGAACAGCAAATGCGGTTTCTCAGTTCCACACAGGTCTCTCCACTTGCATTTCAAGGACGAGAGATTCCAATAAATAAGTAGTAAATATACCAGACTGATTAGGATTTTAGAAGGTTTTAGATCCAGTGTAAGGCAGAGGATTTTAGAACCGGTATGTTACTAACAGAAACAAGCAATAAAAGAAAAGAAAGAGTTCTCAATATTCGTTCTTTTCCTTTTTGGTAGTTTCCTCAGTTTACTACTAATTCAGAATTCAAGCAGATGTGGAAGCTTTTATAAAATTTGAATGCATGGGACATACATACACAAAAAACCCCAACTCATCCTCTTAGACACCTGCACTTTTCTAAGGACTTTCCCAAACCACTACGTACTTCCTTACACAGAGGCATTACCTTCAGCAAAGCCTGACTGAATCGTCTCATCACGTTTAAGTACATTTCATGAGTCTTTGGGTCCCTCTGCTGAGTATCTTGGTCTTCACACTCCACTATTACATACCTGCAGCATAAAAACAACCCAAGTTACACCCTGCTCTTGGCGCTACACAATTTAAGTGAAACACAGTAGCCCAGTATTAGAGCCCAGTATTACAGAACCCAGAACTAAAAATGAAGACAATCTTTGAATGAGATCTTTAGCTCAAGCAACAGCTGAATTCTTCCAAATTACACAGTCCCAAATTCCATTTGGATCAGGAGAGTCTATCAAAGTTCCTGAGGTTTTTCACTTACAGTGAAGTGCCATCACTCAAACAAGACATGTCTGAAGTCCAAATCATATGAAAATCCCAGCCAAGTACAACAGAGCACATATTCCACCACTGTGATACTACCTGCTATGTAACACAGTGGCAGCAAACTTCCTATTCAAGAGTACCTGCAAATACAAGGAGAATCTAACCCTACCTGCTCCCTATTTTACCATTAGAAATGGTGGAAGAAAAGATATTTTTCCTAAAGCAGCTCTGCAGAGTCTATATGCCAGAGTTTCCATTTCTAAAATTATGAATCCAGTACATTTTTAACAGTACCATCTGGAACAGTTATACTGAAAATTTATTTTGATGTTAAGCAGTCATTTGGAATGCTTTTGTGTTAACTTCTACTGGCAGCACTGACAAGCAAAAAGTAGCTGTGCATTGAAGGTCTTCTTTCTGTTAGTCAATGTATCTCCTAATTCTACCCAGCAAAAACATGCAATAAACACAATAAAGCAAAAACATATAAAAAACATTAACAAAAAAGGGGAGACATTAGCATGTCAGTCAATTTTCAAACACTGAAAAAAAGTGACTAATTCAAGAAATTCTCTTGGACTTTACACTGACAGCAAGAATTACACCTTCCTTATGAACTTGTGCAGAATCCCTTTCTGATAGAATAATTGTGAGACAAGACTAGAGGTGTGTCATTTGCAGCTGATCAGATTTGAGTAGTCTTATTTAAAAATACACAATATCTTATATCCATCAGAAAAAGGCATATGTAGCTTATTCCATGTGTATAACCCTAATGAAGTCCATAACTAAAGATTCCTTCTAGGGCCTTGCTAATGCACTGTTATAAACTGTTCTCTCACGAGTATGTGTATAGAAGTCTGTATTTACAAAGTCTGTGGACCAAAACTTCAAGGAAAAGGGGAAGTAATTAACTGAAACACGTAATTTTCTTCTTTGTTTGCTAAAAAGCCCTAGACAGCTTCTCAAAGCTATCTTGAAACAAGCACCAAGAATAATGCTTCATACTTGGGTAGGTGTCTCTTATGTCCAAAGTGGAGACAGAAAAAGTAGTAGCACTGACTTCTGAGGCCACTGTTAAAGGACAGGATAGCTTTACAATGGCAAGTGACTGAGCAGAAGGTTTCATTTTCAAGGGTTATTGTACTTTTTCCATTGATTACTTTAGGTGCATGCTGTGTCTGGATAGTTGAAACATACAATTGATCAGCAGTCATGAGGATTTATGGCTACGTCAGCTCAAACAGTGGCTGCAACATTTGTATTTTGTCACTGAGAAATTGAGATGTCTGGAAAGAAAATAAAGAATAAATTGACTAAGGTTTTTGGCTTGGTGGACTTTTGTTTTGTTGAATTCATTCTATTTGTAAGTTGTAAGTCAAAAACTTCACAGTTATGAACGCTTGAACTTTCTGTTGACTGAATCTCTGAGATGTTGTTGAAATCTCAGAGAATGTTTCCTCTCACCCTGACAGAAGCTAAGCTAGGAACACTTATCTTAATGAAGAATATTTTATTAGATTGGATTCTACTCACTCCAATTCAGCCTGCAATTGTTTTGATCTTTTTTTTTAATAGCAATTTTTAATGAAGCTGAACATTATCTTTGTCCACTGTAACAGAAGGAACTACTGTTTGCAAATGTACGTATGTCACTGCACTTAAATATGTTAAAATTCAAGCTACTAAAATATAATTAAACAATAAAACTTCTAGAGTTATACGTGGAATCTCTCAGGACAGTTTATAGGTTTCTTGTAAGAATTTTGTAAGAACAGTTTGCTATGTCTATATCACATATCACAGTTCCCAATTCACAACTTATCTGTGGTTAATGCTCTTAGCACTCTAAAATATGATCATATGCATTAGTGTTTTTAGTTATTTGACACAGCTATGAAGGTTACAAATGAGAATCATATGACTTAAGTTTAGTCATGTAAAAGGCACCCAATCTCTTGCTTTTAAAATACATGTGTATATACAAGTAAATAGCTGTGAGTGTTGTGCATATGCAGGTATTTGTACATTAATACACACAGACACACACACATTGACACAGTACAGCTCTACTAATCTCAGCTTGCTTCAAATGAGAAAATTCCCACCTGCAAATGTTTGTTTCATAGACTTGCAGATTACTAATTTAGGCACCTAATTTAATTCTCAAACCACTGAGCTGAGACAAGATCCAAAGCTAAGCAATCCTACTTCTCTACTGTATAGATGAACTAACATTTACAACTGAAGTTCCTCCTTAAGAATGCACACATCTGCAATGACATTTTGTTGTCCTCATAACCACAAATGGAATAAAAAAAAGTAGTTCAAAAAAGAAAATTAGTGCTTTATGAACTTTCATAAAATACACTTTCGATAAATATTTAAGTGCATAACTTCAGTATTCTAGCCAACACTGTCAAAAATTACAAGCATGAGCCAGACAGCAAAGCAGAGCAAATATTAACTTAATCTCCTCCCCAACACCCTAAACAACAACATAGTTAGGCTACTTTTTGTAACACTGTACTCAATGTCCTAGACCTCACCTTCTTTTGTCTAACAGTAAAGCGTATTTCTGCATTTTAAAAGACTCCTCCTATAAATTACTATGTCCAAATGCATATTGTTTTAAATCTACTACATCACCCCAAGAAAAATTGAGATTATGAAAGGCTCAAGACAGGTAATCTTTTTCTGAGCATCCTTCTGGGTATTACAGCTTTGATTTCAGTTACATGCTGATACAGTATAAAGAAACAGTTTCTAACATACCAGTATAAGTAGTTTGCCAACGTGGAATTTTTGCATGCCCGTGATATCAAGAAAGTGCAAAGGTCTTGCTGGAAGGGATTTAAGAAGAGCAAAAAAAAATTTAAGGTATAAAGAAATCTAAGCATCTGAGAGAGAGACAAAGTTAAGGAAAAACACCAACTAAATATAAAAGTTCTGAGAGATATATTCCCTTCTAAAATCTGAATCCAATCCAACCTAGTATTTAAGTGGTATTAGTTTAAATAGCACTTCAGATCTTGCAACTCGCCTCTAAGTAAAAGATCTGCTACTCCAGTAATATGTTTATCAACATATAAAAAGTACATGATGTTCTCCAAAAAGAAACATTTAATGTACCTTCTACTTATGTTACTCTTCCCTCCTATGCAATTATGTCTTGCTGTAAATGCTGTAAAATTCAACCCACAAAGAGATTCCCCACTGTTTTGTATCCACAGCATCTAACAATCTTGAAGATATTCTACACTTTCCGAAAACAAATTTGTATAGGATACACAGCATTTACCTGTTTCTCTAAGGTTTAGTAGTCCAGCTAGCAAGAAATCTGTGTATCTCTACTGATAGGCTCAATTTGAGGCTCATTTTCTATGCAGTATTAAGACTCAAATAGGACAATTTGCAACAGGGAATAGACCTTTAGTTCAAAGACCAATTAACTTGCATATCAGATTAAAATCAGATTCCCTCAAAACGTCTTTACCTTCTATTTTTCCCTTCCTCCAGTCCCATTCCTATTAGTCGCCTACTTCTGGCACAAACTGAATATAGTTCTTGGCAGAAGTAAATCAACACAGTGTCTCACTTAGGTTCAAAAAAGATGACATGCCAAAGAATATATGGCTACAGAAAGAACAGATTGCAGAGACTGAAATATTTGGATAACTGTTTTCTATTAAAAGGCTGTTTTTAAACACCTCAAACACATGCAGTTGTCAGTGTCTAACCAGTATGTGATAGCCTTTGCCATAATTTTCTCCTTTACAGGAGAGTACTTTAATTTAATGAAGAATTCAATTTCCAGTCCCCCAGCTTTGGATACTGTGATCATGTACATAAACAGACACCCTGTAAAAAAATTCAATTAAGCTATTGCTATTTTCTTAGCATATACTTTAAATTTATATTCTTCAGGTATTCTAAATATTTAGTGAGATACACTCGAAGGATCCAAATATTCACAAACAAAAGCAAGAAACAGTACCAGGTCACTACAAAAGTACAATAAATACAAGGTAAATCATCTGACTTACATCAAGGTTTTCATTTTCTGCAAGCTCTTTTGTCTTAGAAGTAAGAGGTGGAGAGGACACAGGTGGAATAGGACTCATAATCTGGGAACTACACAAAGGAAAGCATGTAATTGGCATGATTCAAAGTTTTTGCTTGGGGGCCAGGCAGCATGCATGGAAATTGCAATGAATTTCACTTCCACAGCATAATAAATTCAGAAAACTGAAAGAGAAGTATTTTTGAAGGTAGCATCCCAACCATGTTTCAAAACAAATTGCATGAACAGCAACTTTGACAGCTGCAGTTCCTGAAAACAGCAAAAATCTGTGCCTGGAGAGCTATACAGTTTATGCCTTGAAGGACATTCACTTACAACAAACTCCGCATTTTATTTCATCTTCCATACAAAGTAAGTAGACATAGACAGGAATTTAACAAATCTGCATTTTCAGGAGCTTTTTTCAAAAGTTCTAAGATGAAACTGCTAATACACAACACCTGCAAGCACTAGTCTTTGGAATGCAACTACACAGAGTAGACAAATGCTTATTTGCAAGGCGAAGTTTTCAGACGGTAAGTTTACCTGAAAGGAAGTAATTAAATAGCTGTCCTAACATCCAAGTACCATTGCAGCCTGAAAACACACCACATTTCCCACCATACCCACTTTAACAGCTTTGCAGCAAGATCAGTGAAAAGCTCTAGAACTATAACAGAAAAAATACACCCTCGTGATACAAGTCATTAGAAGCTAAACACTAAAAATCCTGAAAATTTGTAATAAATATTCAGAGATTACTTTGGTTACCAAGTTCATTCGCACTTTGCTTAATACTTTTTCAGGTATCTGTTTTTCTTTTTGATTCCTGGAAGTATAGGACGTGTGCTTCCACAGGTTTCTTCCTGTACCTTCTTTTGCAGGAGCAGGACGAAATTTCTTTCCACTTCAGACTGACTGGACTTTTAGATCCACATTCTCTGATGAAAGTGGGAAGTGGAACCTCGTATAAACTTCACTGAAGACGTCCTAACTTTTGCAAGTACAGAAGGAAGTAACCACACTGTTTTTCCTGCTCTGCAGAAGTTTTCTTTCTTTTGTGTAGTAAGGTGAAAGGCCACAGCTTTAACACTGTTTGCTCTGTAAACTATGCACAATCAGGAAACAGATTTCATGAAAGCTCAGGGTTTGTTGGGTTTTTTGGTTTGTTTTTTTTTAATGCTTCAGGTTATAAAATAAAACGTTGAATATGCAATGCTCCCCTAAAAAGAAGAAAGAATTTTATGGCTTAGAACATTACATGATTCTGCCACTCTGCTCGAAGTCTAAGCTTCTTACCTGTCTATTTCTGAAGCACTAGGTCCAGATGTTGCCATAGTTTCTGACATGGAACCTTGACTGTCCCTCTTGCTTGGCTCCAGGCCATTCTTTATGTCATCAAAGTTTTCATATTTCAATGCCTGGACTAACTGTAGCAGGTACATCAGCAAATCCTCATGAAGGAATAAAAAAATCCAAGTGAAATAAGGGTGTTAGTCAAAGAAAACTAGAGCTCCTGTTTCCAAAATTCTAATTTACAGATAAACTTAGTCAGGATTTAGTGACCTTTAACAACACAAAAACTGAGGGCTCCCTAACAAGCGATATACAATAGTGAAACTGGTGTTGGATGCAGACTACCACTCTGTGTTACTCAAAGACAGTAAGTGCTAATTTAGTGAATACTTAAGTGCAATTACTACTTTAAAATCCTCTTTAGTTAAGGTGTCCTAATTGCTTCCAGCATCCACACAATAAATCTTTCAATTTGCATCCCCCAAAGAAGAAAATTCAAGTGGAAAATCTGGACTATGGTATCAAGAAGGGAGATTCTCTTCTTTTTCATGGACTATTTTTTATCCTTTGTGTAGCTGGGGATCTAAGAAAAAAACCACCTATCTGATCTACTTTAGATTGAAGAACAGAATTTTACCCACTTGCTGTTTAAAATGAACTTGTTTCCTCTAGTATTCAACATGTTCTGTTTAGTTATCTTCCAATACATTGTAAAAGGTACATTTTTAAAGTCAAAGCAGTATGACCTTGACTATTAAAGTAGGCTTGAAAAAATATGATGTATTTATGCTCCCTATTTTAAAGTCTATTGATTGACAAGGATTCAAGAGTTATGGCAATACATTCAAACCTGGGTTTGCTTTTTTTTTTTCTAACTGGCAAAAGAAAATAAAATATATAAACCACTGAAATTTAACAGGTTAGATTCTATTAAGTGGGCTCTATTCATAATCACAGCTCATCATAGTCTAATCAGTATACAATTAGAAACACCTTATTTCCACAGATGCTCTTCTACTCATTTTCTTTAGCAAAAGAGTATGATGATATACGGCTTCAATTCACGAGATGGATCTGCTGAAAATCTTTCATTCGACTATTTAAGTTCAGAGCACTTCTGCAGGTTAATACTCAAAATTCATCACTGGCTTTTGGTGAGAGCATACCATTGTTTTACCTTGTTTAACAAAACCAGCTTCCACTGGCTGTTCATGCTAATAAGTGTCAATCTGTGACAGTTAATAATGTGAAGACTGCACCTCAAAAAGCTTATAATAAATAGTAACACAGTGAATTATTTTTTGTTTTCCTTCAATAATATTCACTTAAATGACTAAAGAAGTAGCAAATATTTCAAGGGCTCAATGAAACCAAAAATCCTGAAACCAGCTGACTTTTCCATGTACCCACAGCCTGGTGAATACCTCATCATCAGCCTGCTGAAGCCTGGCCACGGCATAGCGCCGCACTGTGGGGTTGGTGAACTGAGATGACAGAAGTTCTAGAGAGTCCTCTACATCCATGGGCTTCCACTTGCCCAGCAGCTCTAGTGCTTGCTTTGCCTCTTGTGGTAGATCCCAGTTGACACATTTCAGGAATTTGGTCAAGGCCTAAATAGGAGATTGGATAATTCATCAGTAAAAAGCCAGCCTAAAGAAATTATTTCAAAATTAATGTCTCACACAGAGGTAGAACTAGATTCAGATTATATTTACATAAGCACAGACCTGGAAAAGCTTACTGATACAGGTGACAAGGTCCCTTCCAGCCCAAATTATTCTATGACTCAACTCACCTTCTCCTGATGAGTAAGGTAATATCTGAATTTCCACACCAAATCCTGTTCCTCATACGTTAGTTGCTTTGTCGGTGGATAACTCACTATGATCTATTTGATATATAGTCAGAAAGTGAGTTTAAAAATATGGACAAGCATAATCAACAAGTTATACTAACAAAGTACACTGGTGAGAAAGTACAACAATGACAATACAGAAATAGCTAGAGAAGAAAAAAAGCTTTCCAACAACACAAAGTTATGCTATCATGGTGATACTCCTCAGTTACATGGTTGATTGAAGCAACAGTGCAGGCAAACATACAGCTGCTTTAAGTGTACAATTCACACCTACATGACATGCAAAAAATACCTGTTCTTAACCTCTCAAAACAGCTTAAAAAAACATAAACAAGCACGTTGTGTGTCTTTCTGATCTGGGTCCTTCTAACTAAACACTCTTAAGAAACATCAAAACATTTCATTAATGATTTTCCATAAACTGAAATTATCTGTAGTTTCCTTAAACTGTCACCATATAGTATTACCAACCTACCTAATAAAATTGAACTTAGCCATCATATGACTGACTTACATTAAGCTGATCTCGTGTGGTTGCATTAGGCTTCAGGTCATGATCAGAAGGCCCACTTCTTAAACTTCGAGCAAGTTTGTGATGTTTGCTTTCTACTAAGTTCTCCTAAACACAGAGGATAAGTCAGTATTTATAAATACTAAATTTCAGAGAAAATTACTATGGAAACAAAACCATCCAGCAAAGACTCACCAGTCTCTCGAAAAATGCATGGCAATGAAAACTCAAATCTAAAAGTACAGGATCTTCTTGCTTTTTTCATTTGTTTGTTTTCCAAAAAAAACTCCTTTAATAATATGTGGAGGGTCATTGGGAGTTTTGAGGGTCTGTGTCAGTGTATGGCTTAACATTAACAAACCCTATCCTGCCTTCTGGTGAATTGCTGCAAAATGTAAGCGTTTCAGTCAATACATCCGTGATTGACAGCACTCAAACGTGCTAGACACTTCATAAACATTTTCTTTAGGATAACGTTTGCAGCATAAAGCTTTGTATGCAAGAAAAACATCTCAAAAACTTGTCCCACTGTTAATTCCATGTTAGCAACAGTAGGAGCCACAATAGGAGCCACAGTGCCAACGAGATCTCAGCAGCCAAGGCAGTTTCCAGCATTGTCAGACTTGCTCTTGCAGTGTTAGATTACACGGTGCTCAAACAGTGTTGCCAGTACAAGCCCACTTACATTAATGTTCCCAAAGCTGCCAATACCAGTCCCACTGAATTGGCTTCCACAATAATGGAAATCTTTTCTAGAACTGTACTTTGGCACTGTCTACATGAAAGACAACATACAAGAGAGCGTAGGAAGAAAATATTTTAACAGAGGAAGTGACCAACAGTTACTGCACTAGTCTCAAAATTCTACATTTCCCTTCTTCTGGTCCTTGCTATCTTCCCACTCTCTGACCCCTTTTGCCAACAATACCCCCACTCTGCTTTCTTACATCTCAGAAGCAAGCACATTAGGTATGGAAAGGAGAAGGTGAACACAAGCATTAAATCAATTCTTGTATTTTAATCTAGCAGCAGCAGAAAAAGGAAAAAAAACCCTAAAATTCAAACCTACTCATATTTCTCAACTGGTCAAATAAATCTTTCCACTGGAATTTTAAAATATTTAAGACGGCAAGCTTTCATCTACATTTATGAAAAGTTCAACAGTAACTCTGTAATACGGATGGCATTACATGGAGCATGCTTACCATAGACATCTGGGGATCTGGAATCTTAACAATTTCAGGACTTGTTAAAATTGGAGATGACTCATCACCATCCTGAACGACAAAAAGTTTAAGGCATATTAAACATTGCAAGTTTTAGGGGAAAAAAACCAACATATCATATTGTGAACTCTACTAGAGTAAAAGAATGATGCAACTGCACCTCACTGACTTTTGACAGTTTTACGGGAAAAAAGAAAATAATAAATAGATTATTCTTCTTGTTTGTTTTTCTCCTGGATGATAAACAATGTGGCAAGACAGACAGAAGTTCACCAGAGGAGAAGCAGTTTGAGAACTCACTACTATGCTAGTACACAGACGAGTGGAGAAATTTGCCACTACTGTCACATGTGTCCTCTGAAAGCATGAAGAGAAACAAAACCAGGGTCTGTATTTCCACTCAAACCAAACAATTACCTAGAAAAAAAACCACCATGTTGCAGAAAATACCTTCTAAAAGTTCAGCACAGACAAATATAGCAAGACATATGTGTCCCTATCTACCAAAGGTTCTACATGCCTCGAGTCTAACCTGTGCTGCCTAAATGAGGGACAGGAGAAGCGGGAAGATTCCTGTTCGAACCAGACACAAAAAAAAAAAAAAAAATTAAAAGCCTGCCACCACATGACAAAACCAGCAATTCTGTCTTCCAGACACACAGCAGTGTGGTTTTGTGCTTTTTAACCTTAGGAGGGTAAACTAAGCATTAATAAAATCTATGGAAGAACATTTAATTTAAAACACAGAATAAAACAGTTTAACTCAAAGCAAAAGAAGATCAGCATTAACATGTGTCATGCTATATTTATCCTTAGTCTGTTTTCATTTATTTTGCTGTAAATTTCAGATCAGAGTAAAATTTTTTTGACATACCAACATTTCCCCCAGTAACTAGTTTTGAGGTAACTTGCTCAGGTTTCTTTGTCCTCTCAGCCCTTTTTCCCCCTGCTTTTCCAATCCCATATGCCTCTTGGGATAACTTTACTTTTCTACTTTTCAGAGGTAACTTTCAAAGGAGAGGTTGTTTCAAGGGGAAGAATCATCATTCTTCACTAACAAGATACATGAGTTAAAATTACCATAAATGTCCCAGGAGAAACATCTTTTTTTTCCATCTACATAAATTTTGTGTTGCTGACGAGAGTAAAATACCCCTTATTATTAAACTGCTTCTTCAGAAAGACACTTTTAATTGCATTTACTAGTGTCCTGTGCCTTTCTGAAGTAACAATTCTACAGCCAAAATAAAAACAGTAAGAACATACACATCCTTTCTATTTAAGGGAAATAAACATACAGTCTGCCTGTGGCTGGTGATCCCAGAACATGAGCAGGTTGCTTTTCTCATTAGTCTTTTAAAAAAAGTATGCATGCAAACATTGAAGAGGCAAAGATGACATTTGCTTACAGTGTCTCTGCTCTAAAAGCATATTGCCTAAATAATGAACTTAGCTCTGACCTCACTGCACAGAATTAATAGTATTGAAGTATTTCCATTATAACAAAATACGCTGCATCACATCTACATAACAGTAGACTGCACCGAGCTGAAGTCACAGTGACAGATCAGCATTCATGTTGTACTAAGCCTCTGCTATCTCACCGGGCAGAATCTAAGATCATGTTACAGTAGTTTCACAAAGTCACATTATAGAAAAACCAGTGAAATTATTGAGGGTGCGGGGAATCCTTCTCTTCATAAACACATCTGATGGTAGACCAATTTCTATCTACCAATACTTTACCCTCAAATTCAAAACTATAATAAGGCTGCAATCTGACTTTGCCTTTATAAAAACAACAAAGGATTCCAACATCCCAGCGACAAGTTTCCACCCAATTTAGAACCTTCACAGAAAACCCTGTATGAAAAATGTGACACAGGAGGGATTCAGTAGTAACAAGCTACTAACTTGCTACTAACAAGCATTCAGACTCTACTGAGGCATTTAAAGCATCCACGTCCCATAAGGATTCTCTAGGAATAAGCAGGAGTAACAACGATTGCTGTATTTTTCCCTCAGTGAAGAAAAAAAAAGCAGATACATTAACTGTAACAGGAAAGCTTTCAGCCTGGTAAAAGTGGAGCACCTACCCCACAATTAGAAGTCTGTGGCAGCCATTAAAAATTCAAAATTTGCTAGGATGAGAATGACAAAAGCACTATTGCCTAAAGTTTGCTTACTTACAAAAACTAAAAAAAAAATTGAGCAAAGCCTTCCAGTGTGTCATGTCCAAATGTTTATAAATTAAGATTAATGAGTTTGTTTCCAAGACTGATGTTAAAACAAATGATTGATACATGTACCCCGGCAACTCTTTTTGGAACCTTTCAAAAGAATCATGATAATGACTGTTTATTTTAAAGTCTTTGAATGCAGTCAGATCATGCTGAAGAGTGAAGCTGACAAGATCTAGATATTCAGCTCAAGCACCAAGAAAACCATTCCCAGTGTTTCACTGTATATCAGAACAAAGTCTTAAGCTCAACCAAAACTTGCTCTGAAACCAAATTTTTTCAGGCATTTATGGGACAAGTTACTGCGTCAGGAGCAAACACTTTGAAGCAGACTATTTAATGAAATCCTCAAGAAGGCACAATGACATTAGTTGTACTGTGAAGGATTTCAGCTGTTTTAACTACCCTTCTGTAACTGTTTAACCTTGAGAGCATTATGCGCAGCACCACAAACCAGACCATACAAACTTACTAAACCAAACCAGTGCCTAAATTAGCGCTTGGATTTGGCCAAGTACATAATTTTTAAGTGTCTTTCCTGATCATGCCCATGTAGACGTCTTTAGCTCATGTCATGGAAATGTCAGAAATCCCTGACATCCTCCAACTGCCAACAACCACGTGGGATGTGATGAAAGCCAGACCTGAGCACAAGAACACAGCGCAGACACTAGGCTTTCAGCAGCCTCTTCCCTCAGTGAATCTGCTCCTCTTGGCTGAAACACTTCCTAGCACAGGCAGCACCTGAGATGACCTGCTGTACTGCCACCAGGAAACAAAAGCAACATCAATACCAAACAGCACTAACTTGCTTTAAACTGCTGTGTTACAGAGCTCTAGAGATATTTCACTACAGTAAGGTCATTGTATGTAATCTTACATAAATATCAGAGTCCATTTAAGACAGTCCAAAAAATTTGCAGAATTTTCCAAACCAGCAAGATTCTTCTGTAGTTGCCCGAAAATCAGTTTCAGAGCATAAATAAATAAGGAGGTTCTATTAATTTATTCTTTAACCAGAACACCATTTTAAGTAACAGAGATGCAAACCAGCATCCCCTACGCAAAGAATAAAAGGACAACCAGTGGTGTAGACACTACTTTTTCTTCCTTTAAATCCATGCAAAGGTCTCTGATAATCAAATTTATTTATCTTTTTTAATAAACTGGATGCAGCAGTGCAATCATTTACCCAATGACATGTTTCACTTGAAACCTGCACAAAAATGCATTAGTGATAAATGCTGGTGTTACTTGTACTTGGTAAGTCACACTGAATTTCTGCCTAAATGGAGAATCAGAAGTGCTGCTGTCATTACTAGCCGACCCTATCCTTCACTTGGCACTGTATGAAAATGAAGTTAACACAGAACATGGAAAGAGACACTGCCACCTCACTTCATTGTAATTGAATGTCGAGTCAAAGAACCTCAAATTCTATCAGCCACTGTTTAACAGTCTAGTTCCTCCTAAACACTTGAAAACAAATACATCAACAAAACTGTGACAAGTAATCTCCACTACGACTATCAGTCACAGGCAGGTGACAACAGAACCTTCTTTCATTAGGCTCAGTGCACTGGACTGGTGATGCCCAATACATAGACTGCAGACTGTAATTGGAAGCATGACAAAACTGAGAAAACAGGCACTAATTTATGTACCATTTCCTACTGCTGTCAGAAAAGGGTCAAGAACTCATTGGAAAGCTACTTTGTAACAACAAATCCTTCAAACTGCAGTTAGTTATAGCTCTAATAGGTACTATTACACATTCAATTACTTTATTTCTGCAAGAGCAGCCAATTCATAGTTATTCTGTTCCACTTTTAATATGCTTCAGAAACATCTGTTAAAAGAAAGATGCATGCTGAGAGTTCTTTCCGGTATCATCCACATCTATAAATCCACAATGAAAGAAAAGAAGTCGTGTGCAATCAGGAATATCAGGAATAACTCATCTATAAAGGCAGGTTGCTGGAGGTAAGGGAGAGAAGTAATTTTTAGGAATGTCATGTTCATTTATGAAAAAATAAAAGATCCCAGAGGACACAAAGCCATATGATCGTACGTTTGCCCCTGTGAAAGGTACAGCATGTTCTCATTTGAAAAGCCAGCTGTTAGTAAAAAGTTTCAATATTTTGATCATATTCTGTTATGCTCTTCAGACACTTATTTCCTTGATTTCCATAGAAGTAAATAACTTTATTTTGTTCATGGGGAAATCTGACACATTCTAGGTTTCATTGTGATTTCTAACACAAGAGAGTTTTGTAACAGCAGTCCTCTATAACTGCTGGTTCTAGGATAAGAGTACAGAAGCACCACAAAGAAAGATATTCTAAAGGCAAAAAGATTTTGAAACATGGAGAGGTCTCACTGTCAACTACAGTTCCCAAAAAGAAATGCTAAACAACTAACCTAAGACACACTTTAAGCAAAATTACCAAAATTCACCAAGAAACTAAACTAAAAGAAAAACAAAACAAGAAAACCAAATCAACCGCCCTCCCTCACAAAAAAAAACCAAAAATGTAAAAAAGGCCCAACCAAACAGTATGCTCAAAAAAGCCCAGCCTTAACTGGCAACATATCATATAGCTGAAGCAGATTCTGATCTATGTCTTCTCAGAATTTTTTTTTTTGAATGCTGCTCTTTGTTATTTACTACTCTATTTTTTACTGCCTTCTTCAAGAATTTTAAGTTAGATCACAGCTCTTTGGTACAGGCCAGCTGGTGATATTGTCACATACACAGAACTGCTTGTAATCAATTTCCCATTATATTAACATTTTCTGTACTGAATTAAACTTCTTAATGTTCTCCGAATGAATGCTGCTTAAAATCAGTGCCTCTGATCTCAAGAAGACTCCAGTTTCTTTTTCTACCTTCTTTCTCTTTCCCCTAAAGCTGCATTATTCAGTAACTTTCTGACTTCTTATGAATCTAAACATGCTGAAAAATTTAAGAGACAATTTTCTTTGAAACCAGATTACAGATACACTGCTTTTTCCATCTCGGTGGGTCTTTCCACAATACACAGGTCCTTAAGCGTACTGATAATGCCTTCCAATACCACAATGACGTCTGTTAAGCCCACTGTTAATCCCTCATCCCAATGAATTTTAACTTGGGAAAAATACTGAAGGCACTGCTTTGCAGATCTGTTTCATATAAAGCAAGAAAAGATGAAAGACATTCCAATTAAAAAGTCTTTTACTTAATTACTTCACAGCATTTTCAGCATGAAAGACCAAACTTCTGTGTTTGTTCATTTTACAGAAAATATTCACCAGCAGAGCTCCTGTGCAATGTTTTAATAACTCATCTTTTATAAAGTTACTATTCAATACAGGTACATTTCTTCCTGATGTAAGTAATAATTTTACATACAGCTACTCTGAAAGTACTGCTGGATGACTGAAGGAACTATAAATCAGAAAGTTTTTAATCACTCACACTTGTTAAATTCTGTAATCTTGAACTCTATTACACAAATGACTGACATCTGCAATCTTGTTGCATCTATACTATTTGATTTGTATATACATAAACAGTTGCCACTGACAGCTGTCTGCTGCCATCCCGTAGCAGAATATTTCATCTCAGCAGAAAAACCCATTCATTTTAGATGCATATGTTGCTGTTTAAAGACAACCATAAAGCCTGCAGGGCACATACCTTTTCGTAGTAAACGATTCCATATTCTTTATCATCACACTTGACACAACGGAATTCAATCATCAGGTACATAAAATTGGAGCTTCGTTTTTCCCTCTGAGGAAAGAGCCACCACAGATGTGTATCATTTATTGCAGGGCATCAATCTTCAGCATTCTCAGTACAGCAATTACCCTACTTCCTTTGTGCTGTAACTGATTAATTAGGTTATCAGCTGTTGTAGCAATTATTCAGTTAATCATTACATAGAACTACTTGAGACCACATTACCTCCTTCCTGACCCTCTTACTACATTACATTTCCACTTCATGATACACATCCACACTTAACAGTTGAAAACCTGTTTTCATCAGCAGCTCCCAACTGTGGGCTAAAGGTATAAAAATGCAATGCAGAATAATCGGATGACCACTGGGTAGTTGGTGTTTGCTTTTTTTTTTCCTAAATCATTACCTATAATTATGTACATCAAAGGAAGAAATAGTAGATATGGAAAAAAACAAAGCACTTTTTTTAGACAACACCATAAAAGAGACAAAATAAACTTGAACTACAATGTTAGATTTTCATCTTATTCACCTTCACAGGAAGATTTGCTCATGTATGCATTTTTTAAATGCTCTATCTAGAAGAAGTGCTTATAACTTTAAAATCTAGGTGGGAAACAAAAAACAGTAACAATGAGCAATTTCAGTTCATTTATTGCATTAATAATAGCTTGACTTTCCACCATAGGCAAAGTGGCTCTCCATTTAAAGCACAAGTCAGGGAACTCTTATTTCTCTGTGCTTACACTGTAAGCAAAGAGGGTAAAAAAAAAAAGAGGGTAGGCTTATTTCTAAAAATCCCCAAAGTATTTATAGATGTTTGTAAAAACACAGATTTCAGTCAAAAAAAGAATCTGACTCCCAAAGGACTAATTACAAATAGGACAACAAAAGTATCAGAGTGCAACACAGGAGACAAGAAAGTTCCTTTGGCACAAGAAGAGTGTAACAAATTAAACAGTTTGAGGTGATTTTGCTCAGTGAGGGATAGAACCTCATCCAGGCATTAAACTACCAGATTATTCTCTTTTTTTTGTTTAATATTCATTCAAATCTTACAAATGCCTTTTCTCCGATACCGAAGTTAAATGAAGTTGAAGAGGTCTGAAGCCAAGGAACAGGCAGTATGTCTAAAAAGCTTCCCATCACAATCTAAATCCTAGAGCTAAGTTAGCCATGCCTAACAGTGCTTGTTCCAAGCTATTTCAAATTATTAATAAAGTCTGTCTTCCATGATCAAGCTCACTTGAAGCTGAAAACAGGTAAGACAGCCATGTATTGTGGTGGATGAAATGCTGACATAACCCTGCCATGTGCACTGGGTGCCCCAAAACCAACTCTGTGCTGAGTTGCTCCTCAGCAGGGTGGGTAGCAGGCATGGGAGGGAACTATGCCCCTCGGAGCTGTGAGACCACATCTGCAGAGCTGCATCCACTTCTGGGACCTCAACACGAAAAAGATGTGGACCTGATGGAGGGAACCCAGGAAGCCACGAAGATGGTCCAAGGGCTGGAATACCTCTGCTCTGGAAATAGGCTGGGAGAACTGGGGTTGTTCAAGCCTGGAGAAAAGGAGGCTCCAGGGCCTCAAGAGGCCCTTCCAGTGCCTAAAGGGGACCTGCATGAGAGCTGGAGATGGACTTCAGACAACGGCACAGAGTAACAGGACTTTACTGTGAGAGTGCTGAGGCACTGGCACAGCCGAGAGATGGTAGAAACCTAATCCCCAAAAACATTCAAGGTCAGACTGGATGGGGCCCAGAGCATCCTGACCAATTGAAGATCTCATGGACTAAATGGCATTGAAAGGTCCCTTCCAAACCAAACTATTCCGTGATTCTCATTATTGCTAAAGTAAAACCAATTTAGGCTTCCAAAGAAGTACTTTTTCCTTTATTAAATGCACTGGCAGTTGAAGAAAAACAGGACAAGCAGTTAAGAGTTAGTCTCTTAAACAAGTGAAGGCTCATATTAGCAAGATAAAAGCTCCCAAAATTCCAAATCTGATGTAAAATTACTTACCTCATTGATCATTTCTATTTCTCTAAAAGTGAGTCTGTCCAGCCAGTCCACTTTCACCATGTGACCTTGCCGATGAGACTTGGTGAGCTACATGAAAAAAACACAATAATATTTATATTGCTCAGAGCAAGAAAAAGAACACCAGAAATATAACTGAGACACTAATATGAAATCAGGGGAAAAAAAGGAACTGAAAAAAACCTTACCTTGTAAAGCATACACACCAGTAACATAGTACACACCTTGTAAAGAGCCAAACCATTCCATAAAAACGTCTACTATCTAAAATATCAGTCTCAGTAAAGACCATAATAGTTATCCAAGCACATCACCTTTGCATTTTTAACATATCGAAACCAGGAACCTATATTTTAACTAAATTAATGTAATAAAGACATTCCATTTTTTGTATTACTATGTTTAATACAGTACAACTCACGAAGCCAAACAAAAATAAAGTATTTCAAGAACTATCCATATGAATAATTCTGTCCATGTCAGCCTCACCTGAACAGGTTTCCAGACTGGGACTGTAATTGGATCAACTGAAAATCTTAGAGCAAGTCATAGACAGCTTGCTCTCTCTTTCTTTTAGACACGTGGTAAGTAGCTCAAGTTTTATTCCTACATTTACAAACTGCTATAGCAATAGCAAGGAAGTTGTTTAAAGGACTCATTAAGAATGGAAGTTAAGATGAGAGCATGCTACTTGCAGTTTCAGATACACTAAGACAATTGTTTATGAAACATTCAGCAGCAGACCACACTGCTGATCATCTTTTTGGCTCCTAAGAAATCCAAAGTGTTCTGCAAAATAAATCAGTAATTATTGCAGAATGCAAGAGATGCAGAGGGACTAGAAGACATGAAGTTCCTTCTACTCTCAAAGAAATCAGTATCTGTCTAGAACATGGCTAGTGAAGAGACCAGTCAAAATTATTATTATTAGAGGAAAAGTTAAAGAAACTACTATTTCTTTAACTTTGTTCTGTGGTCAGCCTGCCTACCCACACAGTCACACCGACTGTCACTTCCTGCCCAGCTAGGGGACAGAGAGACCTAGGAGAGTACAGGAATGGAAGGCATTAGATACAGGAGAACACAACAGCAGCCTGCTGCTTCCACATAGAAATAGAGATGGTATTAGTACAAAAAAACAACACAGAAGATTGAAGGCTTGGAATACACTGGGAGATGTCCAGTTTGCACAGACTGTCAGATATGTGCAGGAGACCTTCCACAGCTCAACTCTACAAGCAGACCACAAATAAAATTCTCTGTGAAGACAGAGAAGTGAAGAGTTTGCACCAATTTTACTGTTTCATTATTCTCTCTCAAATACCCAGTAAACTGATGTCTTAACAGTACAGGCACAAGTATGTGGGGCTAAAGTTTATCTAATCAAAGTCTTGGAGAAAAAAAACTTGGTCACAAATTCTTAATTAGTTTTCTTAGTCCTGGTCCTTTTACATTTATTTAAATATGCCTTCACACAGAGTAGCATGAGGAGGCATTCAGCAACTGATTAATAAGTCACAGAAAAACTGAAGCTGATTGTGTTTGAACAATGACCATTTAGGAGTGACACATCACAAGAACCTCATCTGCCGTGTAAACAGCTGTGCAAATGAAAGATCCCACAGACACACTATCCAGAAACCCTACTAATTTCCCTAGCATCTGATGGTGGAATCTTTTTATAAAGGACCACAACAAAACACCAGTGAAAACACTCAACTTTCAGAAATTAGCATCTCCCAAAACAGCTTTCAATAGAGAAGAATGGGGGCAGTGATATTATTAGCTTTTTGTTAGCCATTAACTACAACTCTCAAATGGGATGTGAAAGAATTCCCTCCTATTCCTCAGAAGGTTTGAAGCATCATCTTCCAAATGCCAAAGTAACAGCCTAAACCTGAATGAGCTATTTTAAGACTTAAGTACTCTACTCAATTTGTGCTTTTTGAGCTAGAGAGTGTATGTAAGAGAGTGGTAGTATTTGTATAACAGAACTAACACGAAATGGATGGCCTACGCTCTCAAAGCCTTTCTCAGAAACCCACTGTAACCACGTAATGAACTGTAAACAAGACTTGATATTTAGTGTCTGTCAACAGAGATTCTTTAGGCCAGAGGGCATTTATTCTACTGTGATCAAGAAAAGGGGCACCACTAGTTTTAATGAGTTTCCATTATAAATTCAATGCAAACTACACTAATAAAAAAGAGATCCTAAATGAAAATTAATTTATTGCTGACATAATTTGCTAGGTGAGAAAAAGGATCTATCTTTCACATCTTTCACATGGGAGTCCCATGGAGGTCTGGATAAAACCTGGGAGACCAAGATAAAGAAGAAAGTTCACTGAGTAAGTGGACAAAGTGGTTTGGAAAGCTTGGGGTAAGCTTACTTGAATAATCAGAGATCAGCTAGTAAAACAGTCCAGTAATTAACATGCTCTGATCAATTCCAGTAGTTTTGAAGGCAAGAATATACTCTACCATCAAAAGCTGGGAGGTGAAAATACTAATATACATATTCATGAGCTTAAAGGAACGAAACTTGGGTTAATTTTTGTAGTTCTATTTAAGTTCTTTCTAATGTAGACGTTATGTCACACACTTCTGCACACTACACCAGACAGCCTCAAAGCTAAAGGATAGCTTCTGAACAGAATCAGACTGTCCTCACATGTTACTGTTAGGAGATGCTCTTATTAAACCTGATGGAATTCCGGCTTTAAGCATCCTCAAGGCACATTCATGATTTCATTCTTTACAAAGAATTCAGATCTAAAGTTGTTTCAACAGAACGTTATGTGTATTAGAAGGTACTTAAATGTCTCCTTTCAAAAAGCACTTCAGAAGCAATTAAATATGATCTGGTTTACTCCTTTGTATAAATGCTGTGAAACACCTAAACAACCAAAGGAAGACAGCTCTCACGTGAAAAAACAGCACAGGAAGCTGACTTCAAGTCACTACAGTGAAGTGCATGCTTGTCACATAACATTTTAAAGGTTACTTGCTATTCCATTACCTTTGCCAAGCGGCTCATTTGATCTTCAGAGACTGTGCTGCTGGTTCTCCCAGGAGTTTTGGTGGGCTCTGAGCCATCAGCTTCTACATTGGGCCAGACTTTCAAGTCATGCATTCCTTGTCGAAACATACTGTAGGGAAAAAGGAGGAATCACTTCAGTAAATTCAAAATAATACAGCTGTCAGGCATCAAAGTTCAGAAGCAGCTGCAAGAAAGTGAAGTGGCTTCCTTAGCCAAAACTAAAAAATTGCATAGTTGAACTCTACTGCCAAAGTGCACCTTGTGCCTTCTACAGCCTTTATTTTACTGGGACATGGAGTTTAGAAGAAAGTGGTGAAGTCTGAGATAACTTATTTGGCAAGTGGAAGAAAAATGAGTAATTCCCAAAGTCAGTGGGGTGGTACAAATGCAAACTGAGCAGAAAGCTCGACCTTCATAGTTTTATTATTTGTAACAAAGCAGAAAGTATTCCTCTTGACTTGCAAATTATAATAGTAACTTTAGGTCTGCCAATATGAAAAAAAAAATTACTAAAAAACTATTTAAGCTGCATTTGAAGGTCAACTGATATAAAGCAGCCTTCTGAGTTGCCAAATAAAATTTTTAAAAAAATACACCAAGGAAAAAACGTCACAACCCTCCACACACCACTTCCTCCATCAATGCTTAGAATTGACTTGATAATTGAAAGTGTGCAGTGAACAGAACTTTGCAGGGTAACTCACCACATCTTTTCTCTGCAAAGCCCTGCTTCCCTTGCATATTTTGTGCTGATCCACCCATAAAAGATGCCCCAAGAAATCAAGTGCATTACCTTTGCCAATAAGAGGTGATCACCTAACTCTAACAACATCAGGTAAACACAACTGGTAGGAACATTTTTAAAAGTGAATCATTAAAAATGAGAACTAACAATTAGAAAGACCATCTGACCCTGAATTTACACATCACTTCATGGAATAATACTACAAGGTTTTCATTTACAAACTACATAATTCAAATAATTTTTGTTGGTTTCTCTCCATCTACTTCATCCAAGTCCCATATGCTGGAAATAAGACTTATAAATTAAATTTATTTTTATCTTTTTCCAGGTTCTGTGCTCTAATGCTTTAACAGCTACCAGCAGTCTTTGGGATTGATTGATCCAGTTCAATCTTTCACCCAAAGGCAATGTCATTCTTTTTTGTCAAAGCAGTATCCTCAAAGAGAGACATACAACCTCTCTCTACGGTCATTTTCTGCATTCAAGACCCACTAGAACAACTTTCCTAATGACAACCTAAACTTTTCCTGCACTTTAGTCTAATCTTATTACTTCTCACCCACTGGCAAGACAAAATAGGCTATTTTTCCCCATTTTCCAACACTATGTACATACTAGAAAAATGTTCTTACATTCTTTTTTTTCAGCCTCACTAGGCTCAACACCTCCTCCATCACATCTATTTGCTAGACATTCAATGATACAGACTCCCAGTAGTCAGAAACTTGTTTAAAATCAATTGCAAAGAACAGAACATACCCCAGCTGTGTGGAAAAGAAAACGATAAGGAAAAGGATACAGCAGCATCCCTGATGCAAATACTTGTGCACTGTTCATGCAGTCAATGTTGTTTGCACATTTTACAGGAGCATTACAACATTGAACCACACAAAACTTAAGATTCACTCTAAACTCCAAGTCTCTTCCTCTGATTTCACAGGCAGCTGCTCCCCACTCTGCATGTGATAACAACTGCAAAAAAGTACCTGTGCCCCATAATCTTCCTTAGACAATATCCTATTTTTTCAGTCTCCTTTGCATTTAAGCAGGTTCCTTTTGAGGTACTGTTAGCCTTCCAGCACACTTGTAATCCTTCCCTGCTCAGTCTTACCATCCACAAATTCACTGAACACACCCTCTATTCGATCACAGCATATTAACTTTGAAAAGTGCTGATTTACTGAGTGACATTTTATTCCCTATAAATAACACTGCATTCAAAGCCTAATTGCAAGCCAATTAAATAAATTGTTTTAAGTAATCAGTACTGGCATCCATGCATTACAAGGGTGTAGATGTGATTTCAGCTCTTGCCATCTTAACATCCAAGCTTATAGATCTTAAAAAAAAGCAAAAAAAGGCCTAAATTTTGGTGTTATACAGAAGACTTCTTTTACACAACATTGCAGCAAGTATGAAATTACACTCATAAATATATAGAGCAAATCACCTATGTATCTGACTTTTCAAACATGGAATTGTGAACTCGATTTAGAAAAAAATTTAACGACAGATCTCTCATAACCCCTGCTACCTTACTATTGACAGGTGAGCTACAAACTTGCACCAGAGAAGAAAAAGCAGTGTACCCATATTTCCCAAAGAGCGAGACCGTTGTTCCTCCCACAGGAACTGCTTTACCAGGTCCATACACATCCCAGATGGTCAGAGCCACCTGAGCATTGCGAGGCAGGTCTGGATACTTCACAGGCAGCTTCAGCCACTCATTCCAGCTGCAGAGAAACACTTTTTATTAGTCATAAGGCTCTGGAATTCAAGTTACTCTCTATTAGTTTCGACAACCCAGATTCTCCTCAGAACAAAAATTTCTTATGGCAGATGGACAATTGTCCTGTGGGCTTCAACCATTCAAACACCTGTCTGTAGCACGACTAAAAGGTTACAGACCAAAAGAAAAATATTCTGGTTTGATGACGGAGTAAAAAGGGTGAGGCTGTCAGCAAACAGTAGCAAAATGTGCCACTGCAGGGCCCAGTAGTTACTTAAGTAGCAAGACATGCCCAAGCACACAAGTAGCAATTTTATTACTTACCATTTACACAAAAAGGTTGGTTTTGTGCTGTGAGGATAAAACTAATCACACATACACTTGAAGAAACATAAGCCATTTTGAAGAAGACGACAGAAAAAAAATCTGACAGAAATAAAAACTTGATGCCCCAATGACTGTGAGGAATATGAAATAAAAGGCAAGTCACTTACTTCCATCTAGTGCTAAAAGCTTTGTAGGAAGTTCTAACTGGAAGAGCAAGAGGCTTCCCCTCTGCAAACACCTGACAAGTTACATACAAGTCAGAGCAAGTCTCTTGGTACAGTCCTGAGAACTTCAGCATCGGATCTTCTAAGAGAGCTTTGTAGCTTTTCTGTTCTCTTTTCCCTTCCAGACTTCCTCTGTGGGGGAGGGGGCAGGGGAGGAGGAGAAGAAAGAAAAAACACAAATAAACCAGAACTTATTCTATCAATTGAATAAATTCAATCCTATTGCACTTCTGCAGCTTATATTTAGATTGCCCAGTACTGAGGCTATTCTCACTTTGCATTACTTGCTGGTAAGTGAAATCCAAATACCAGAGAGGAACCCCGGATGTGAAATGCTGAGCAAACACGGAATGTATTACCATACTGATTTAGGCGGGGGTGGGGGGCAGAGCAGGGAAGGCAAGAACTACTTGTTTGTCTTTTCAGTGGAGGTAACTTCTTCCAGTACAACCTGTGGATTCTCAGACAGCCTTTAAGTAGGGCAATAATAAACAAGATGACATATGCTGCTATTATTGAAATAGAGAAAACAAACATCAGATACATGTGCTCCAAATCCTATTTGGGAAAAATAAAACAAAACCCAAAACAACTATGTAAGTGAGTCTCAGTATTTAACATCTATGAAATGCATGACTGGCACTGGAAGTCAACCATGCCTCAAATTCACAACAAAAAGAAGTTCACTTAAGCAAACTGCTCAAATTAACTTTGGTTAAAGTTTTGCAACACTTTGCACAATGTTACTCTTAAGAGGAATTGATGGAATTCCTCAGGCTATACCACAATGAAAACAGTCATGAACATAAGATATCTGACTGTGGATGCACATGTTAAAACAAAAAAGGAATTGAGGTGGTGATGATGGGAAAACATGTAAGATCAATGTTACACCAAACAAAAATCTATTTGTTTCACAAAACTACTTCAGAGTAAATGAACAAGTTACTTGCAAGAAACTGGCCCTGCACATTCTAGGATGACATACAGTTCTATGTGTTAAAATAAAAAAAATGCTAGTTATAATTTTGTTTGATGGAATTAACTATCAAAGAGGTCACATGAATCTGACTCCTGATAGCACCGAACAGTCTCAGCTGGCAGGGACCTTAAAGATCATCTAATTCCAACCCCTGTCATGAGCAGGACAACCCTCCACTACTTTCACTTGCTCAGAAGTTAAATAACCCCGAATAAGATTCACCAACTTAGTTTGCCAGAAAAGTGGAATGCAGTTTAATGTACCACCATTGGGTACACTACATTTTAGAGTCAGCCACATCCCTCCTACACAAAACTTCCAATTGCTGTGATGAAAAAATAACTTAAAAACGAGTCAAAATTACATCACTATGTGGTAACTCCAACTTCAACAAAAGTACTTCCACATGTCCTGGCAGGAACATAGTTATGTGCTGCAGCACAGTTATGTGCTTTGACAGGAGCACAGAAACAAGCAGGAAGGATGTTACCATCGCCTTCCCCTAACACTGAGGAGTGAGCTGTGACACAGCGGTGGCCTTCCAGTTCCTGGAAGGAATTTACAGGAAAGAACGCCCAAGACTATTTACAAGGGCATGTAGTGACAGGGCAAGGGGGGGATGGCTTCAGACAGAGTCGCTTCAGATTAATTAGAAAAACATTCTTCCCTGTGAAGGTGGTGATGCACTGGCACAGGTTGCCCAGAGAAGCTGCGGCTGCCCCTGGATCCTTGGGAGTGCTCAAGGCCAGGCTGGACAGGGCTTGGAGCACCCTAGGGTAGTGGAAGGTGTCCCTGCCCATGGCAGGAGATGTAACAGGAGGGGCTTTAACGGTGCCTTGTAACGCAAACCAATCTGTGCTTCTGTGAGAGGTGAGAAGCTATGGGAGCCTGCACTGACAATCGCTGCCTTAGAGCACCTGAGGACACCTGACACGCGTTCGCAGCACAGCTCCAGACCGGCCCCTCGCCCGCCCCGTCCCGTCGCCTCCCCGCGGGCCGGGATGCTGTCAGGGGCCGCGGCACCGGAGCTGAGCCAGCACCGCCCGTCCCCGGGCACAGCCGGGCGGCGGCACCGGCGCGCCGCGCCGAGGGGCGGGCGGCCCGGTACCCCCACTAGGGCGGCAGCGACCGCTTCCCACGGAGCCCCAGCGCCGCTAACTCACATCTTCAGCTGCACGTTGATGTCCAGGTCGCAGCTGTACACATAGTAAAGCCTCTCGGTCTCGCCCATGGCGGCCCCCACGGCTCCCCGCCCGCCCCCTCAGCGCTCGCGGGCAGCAGCGCCGGCCTCCCCAGCCCCGCTCCGAGCATGCGCACCCGCCGCCATCTTGAGTAAGGGAGGAAGGAGCCGTGCGGGCCCTTTACCAAAATGGCCGCGGGCCCGGGTGCGCGCCCCCCCAACATGGCGGCGGCTGCCCTCAGCGGCGCGGTGCGTGCGGCGCGGCTGTGTGCGGGATAGCTGCCGTGCCGGAGAGGGATGGAGCCTGGCAAAAGCCTCCTAGAATCACAGAATATGCTGAGTTGGAAGGGACACACAAGGACCATGGAGTCCAGCTCCTGGCCCTGCACAGGATACCCCAACTGTATGGTAGGAACCGTATGCTTGAGAGCATTGTCCGAGCTCTTCTTGAACTCAGGCTTGGTGCTGTGACCAGCTCCCTGGGGAGCCTGTTCCAGTGCCTAGCCACCCTCTGGGAGAAAAACCTTTTCCTGAAATCCAACCTGAACCTCCTTGACTAAGCTTCATGCCATTGTTTTAGATGCTGTTGCTGCTCACAAGAATGAAGAAATCGCTACCTGCCCTTCCTCTTTCCCTTCCCCTCATGAGGATTTCGAAGACCACAATAAGGTCTCTCCTCAGTCTCCTCCACGCTGAACAAACCAAGTGACCTCAGCTACTCCTCGTAGGGCTTTACCTCCAGACCTTTCACTATCTTCATAGCCTCTTTTGAACCCTTCAAGGAATAGCTTGAGCAGGAAGGGAACTTAAAGCTCTTCTGCTTTCAGCCTGCAGCCATGGGCAGGGACACCTTCCTGCAGCTAGCTCCATGCCCTGGACCAGGGCTCCCCCCAGAGCTCAGAGCTCCATGCCACAATGACATTATTTAAACAGAGAAGTTCAGAGCTAGTCACTTGGTTAGTGAAGCCTCTCAATTTTGATTAATTAAGTAGTTTCCATACAAGATGGATAATCTCAGCTCAAGCAAAGGGTCTTCCCCTGGGCAGGGAAGGGTCTTTCTGTAGGTGTGACTTTTAGTATTATAATGAGCATCATTTAGCTATTGGATGCATGGGCCTTTAGCAATGTGTACATAGACATACATCAACATCTCGATGTGCTACATCCTTAGAGCTTGTTAGTTCCTGGATGTCCGTGATTAAGGGATGCTGTTCCACTGAGTATGTCTCCTTTCTTGCCCATTATGTTACTGACATCTCTGAAGGGGACTGAATAGAAATAGCTGTGCCCTTCTGTCACCTGTGCAGGATGAGGACATCACATCACTGCATAAATTGTGATCATTTTGTTATCACCACACTGACTTCAGGAGTATTTTTTTTCCTCATTTGTTTTTTAAGTCGTTTTTCTTGAAACCTCATCTGTCAGCAGCAGTAGGTGATCAGCAATCACTACCTAAAAGAAAACGATAAAATATAAAATATAAGTACAAATTGATTCTACATCTGGCACAAGCAACCAGAAGCTACCCACAACTAAAATATTGTAAATACCCATATGAATTTAAAAAATATTTAGTGTTTTGAGAATGAATACAGATTGTGGCCACCCTTAAGTAACAAAAATAAAGATACTACATGCATTTAGGCATTATTATCCTACACTTACTCTGTCTATGTAGGCAAAGCAGTCAGCACAGGCAAAGAGAACTTTTGTGCTTTATGATCCACCACAGCTGCTGAACTTTTCAGCACTGCTGAACAAAAGTATAAAAACTGCTCTTTTGCTCTAGCTCACTGTACTTAGAGCAGCATGGGTCCTGAGGAAGCATCCAGGCAGAGATGATCTCTCCCAGCAAAGCTCGGAATAGAAAAAAATATAAATGTCACCTGGAAACAGCATGTTCTCTTCCATTTTCACAGCAGGACAGGGTTAACAGGTGGATGTGGAAGGACATCTCAGCTAGTCCTCTCCTCCTGCAAGTCAGCAGCTGTGAGGGAAGAGGCCAAAGCAGGGGAGAAATGCTGCTTTTAAGAGAAGGCTTTTTCACCTCAACACTATTTTTCCCCCTCAGGTGCTGTGACCAGAATGTCTTTCTTTCCTTTTTCTCCAAAACAAACAGGAAACTAGAGAAGTCCGTGACCCAGAACCATGTATCGCTAAAATGAAGTCCTTGCTCTCCAGCACTGCCACGTTGACATGTATCATGAGTGTAAAACATAATCTAAATGTTATTAAATTAAAATAGCAAATTCCTCTGCACAGTAAAAGTGCTCTTTTATTCATCTTTTTCTATCTTAATTCTCCACTTTCTGATGACATTTACAGTTTCAGCAGCCCTGGAAGCTGTTGCCTTATTTGTTGCCTGCCTGATAATTTCTGGTGACTTCTGTTTGTTTGTTACTTTGGTTCCAGCCCTGTTTTTCTTTTTTTACATAAAATCTCTGCTTTTCTTAACAGGAATAAACAAGCATATTGTTCTTCTTGGGTGTAAAGAAAAATTAAAACATAAAACTGTAAAGATTTAAAAGACAAATAAATCTCACAGTTTTAAAGCTAAGCAATGTATGTCTCTGTGTGTGCACAAACAGCAAGTACATTCATATGTGTGTACGTGTTTTGGTATGATTTTTTTTGGGTCAGGAAAAATTGGATCCTTTTTCAATTAGTGGAATTAGTAGTATCAGTTTAATAATCTCACAGTCTATTTCACTACTACAGGGTATTTTTGGGTCATTATTGATGCTTTGTTTAAAAAAAAAAAGAAAAAAGCTAAGGGAAAAGAATCACAGAAGACTTCTGAAGTCGACATTAAAAAGAACTTTTTGAAGTGGTTTATCTCCCAACTTTTTCAGATTCCAGTGTGTCTAACTAGATAAGTGAATTAGGTGAGGCAAAATAAGAGAAAATATTTGGGAGAGACATTTTTGACAATAAAATTGAAGAAAGATGCTGTTTCAATCAGAAATGTCTCTTTATACAACTTTCTCGTATTAACAACCCTACATTTCTAGGTTCTCAATTACTGCCACGGAGGCAGATAGGAAAAGTATTTTTCACCTTGAAGGGTCCTGAAGCACTTGGAAGAGGCAGTGATGAACATCCAGAGCTGCTGCCTGTCCTCTGACACAGTTCTGGCTGCAGGTGATAGGTGTCTCTACTGCCATACACCTTGAGCCAGTAAAGCTGAATGGGACCCTTCCCTGTGGACCAGAAGAAGCTCTAGATAAGGGCATTATTCTGATTTACTCTCTGCTGCCTCTTCTGTGTGTCTGTCCTTCCGGGCACTTGCGGCAGCATTTGTACAAAACAATGAAAGCAGCCACTGTGGGCTGTTGCCCCTGAGTTGAGAAGTTCATATGTCTCACATCTACCCTCTCTTGATTTGGCCCCTACAGACTGGTCCATCCATATCCCAACCGGTCCATCTCTGCTCTCTTCTAAGCTTCAATGACCACCCCTGTGGCCAAAAGATAGGATTATTTATGTGCATGTTTGCCAGCTCAAAGGGCCTGATGTAGTAGCAGGCACTGTATGAGGCACTGGCTCGGGTTTCCCAGAGAAGTTTTGGATGCCCCATCCCTGTAAATGTCCAAGGCCAGGTTGGATGGGGCTTGAAACAAGCTGGTCTAGTGGGAGGTGTCCCTGCCCATGGCAGGAGAGGAGGAGGAGGAGGAGGAGGTTGCAACTAGAGGATCCCTCAGATCCCTTCCAATCCAAACCACTCTGTGGTTCTATGATTGTATGAGATACGGGTTGTTTTACTGCCTGCAGAAAGGTTTTTATAGCATGACATCTAGGGCATGTCATGAGGACACTTTGTGGAGATTGCATGTTTCTGATTTTAGCCTCTTGAAGTAGGGCAGGATTATTCCAAGTGTTGCATTTCAAACAAGGCACATCTGTTCTCCTATCACTGATCTGCAGCACATCTGTGAGCAAACTCTCCTGGCAACTCCACTTGGGTTTCTTCTTTAAGGAGACTAATAGATAAATTTTTTTTGAGGGAATCTGGGAGTGAACTAGTATGCACACTGTGCAGGCAGCTGCATACATGCGATAGCAGGAACAAGTTCTGGAAGAAATCCAGAGTGTCAAGATTCCTCCTGATGCTCCAAGTACATTATGAACCATATTTTAACCTTCATTGTGCCAACAGAAGAAGGAGCATTTGTCTCTTCTAGGCTTGGACTGGAGCTGAAAGTGACGTGAGGGACTATTAGGACTTACTGGTGGCCAGTCCCGCCTGCTTAGGCCCACGACCCCGTTTCAGGGGGTTCTGTGTCCCAGCAGTGCCGTAGAAATCAGTCTCCTGCTCTACCACAGCCCTGCCTGGCCCAGCCATGGACTCCACTGAGCGAATTCCCATTCTTAGACTAATGTACCATTCCAACAGAGGTGCCTGATGCCCTGGTCTGGACCTGCCCTGGCAGCCCTGCAAGTCTTCCCTGCTTTCTGATGGATGCAGTGGAATAGGCCCTGGCTTTCTTCCTCAGGATAGCCCAGACTCATGTTCCTGTTGTGCTCTAACATTTACCTGAGTGTTTGATCTTGAAACACCAATTTAACTCAGCATATGCAAGTGTTTACAATTTCTTTGGAAAAAAGTATAGCAGGAAAAATTTATTTTTTCTCACGAGACTATAAGTAGCTGGCTAGCTGTACCTAGATTTAGTTACTTGCTGATATTATGCCATTCTTGTCATTGGAAAAAAACATAACAAGCATGAGATTGACACTCTTCATTACTCTGCTCATGCATTAGAATCTCCCCCACCCCTCTTCTGTTTTTCAGTCTGATAGTTTGTCAGCTCTCAGAGGTCTGATGAGGTGAAGCATCGAGAAAACAGTGGGAGCAATAGAGAGGTCTGCTGCTGACACAATTCTCTTTGGAGGGAGTGGAGCTATTTTTCTTGTTTTGAAGCAGAAGTATCACTCACAGTTCACATTCAACTGATAGCCACAGAGAAATATGTAACCTCTCAATCCCACCAAGAAATATATGCCATCTTCTGGAGGACAGCACTGATTCGTCATACACCATCTATTTTCTGCTAGTGGGACTACCAGGATAGACAGGAGGACTGATCAGTTCTGATGTTCAGCCAGGTCCCACATTTTTGTAAAGACTTTCAGTGAAGTTGCTGAAAGTAGCTGTGTTATCAAACTTGTTTTATCTTTCCTGAATGTGGACATCTGTCCACTAAAAACCAGACTGAGACAGCTAGGAACTATACATAACCCTTAGTGCATCTGTCAGATGATAATGACTTTCAGTCACTAATGAACTGGAACAAAACTGACTTGGCAACTGCCTTTCTCCCTTTAGTAATATCCTGAGAAAGATTTTACATGCTGGATGTACAGCAGAGAGAGTTTCTGCTCTTCAAATACCACGATGATGGTCAGGTTTTAGAACCCCAATGAATGGTGGTTAGCACATGGTTGTTGTATTTCTTTTAAAAAGGGTTAAGAATGGAGTTTTAGAAAAGAGCACTCATCTCTTTCCCTTTCCCTTTCCCTTTCCCTTTCCCTTTCCCTTCCCCTTCCCGTTCCCCTTCCCCTTTCCTCCTTCCCCTTTCCCTTCCCCTTCTTCTCCTTCCCCTCTGCAAATGTATATTTTACATTTTTTTGTAAGTGCATTAAAAGGTCATTGATTCTTACACTGTAGATGCTGAATGGTTTTAACTGTCCACAAGAAACAGTTATTTTGTAGTTAAATTCAAACCTCATTTAATCACTTGGTCCAAAACATAATTCTTCTGACAGTTCTAGCCTTGGAACAAAGCTGTCCTTGTAATGTGCTCAGAAGAATTCAGATGTGGATGATATGGAAGGGAGTAGATGTCCAAGGTCTAACAGAGTGTTCAACCCATAGGATATACCCTGCAGGGAGCTGAGGCTCTCACAAAGGTGGCTCCATGGATCCTGATCCAGAAAACATAGAGCAGTATATAAAGTTCTGTTTGAAGACTCGGAGCACCAATTGCTTTGGTTTGTGGAATTATATTTTACCTAACAAGGTTCATCTTCCACCTGATTTTATATTTTTATATCTTTCCATAGCTATGTCTAATGTATGCCCGGCCTATTTTCATTAAGTGACTCTACAACTAAACAAATGTTTCAAGTTCTTGTTTCTACAGCATTCTGTCCAAAAGCAGCATCATTCCTTGTGCTCAGATGAACCCAGGACTTGCTGGCATCTCTTCACCCCCTCAGTCCCATCCTTTGCTGTTATCAGCACCAGCTGTTCAGTCTGTCTCAGTGTCTTCCACTTTACAAGCTCCACTAATACCATGAGATAGGTGTGCTAACTCCTGGTTAGGAACAACCTTTTTGATTTTGACACAGCCATAGGGGTTTGTTTTCTCTGAGCCCAATCCAGATTAGTGCTGCATTTTTGCTAATTTAAGGAGCCAGATCCTCACAGTCTCACATTGCTCCTGGGACATTTGTCACACCGGTCAGTCTGCCCTGCCCTCAGTTGCCATTGATAGAATTCAAAAATCATAGAATCGTTTAGGTTGGAAAAGACCTTTGAGATCATCTAGTCCAACTGTTAATCCAGCACTGCCAAACTTTCCCCTAATCTATGTCCCCATGTACCACATGTCCATGTGTTTAAAATCCCTCCAAGAATAATGAAATTATGCAGACGGTGAGCACTCTGGTTGGCCTTATAGCTTGGGTTCTCCAGGGAATAGGTAGACATGAACTTGAGTGTTATTAAATGAATTCTTGATAATATTGAAATATTTATTCTAATCCATTAAAACAAGGTATGATTTTACATTTTTGTGCTCAGTTCCCTCAGGTTGTATCACATCAGCTGAATATGAAGCACTGGACTTCTTTAAACATTTAATTTCCATTGGAAAGACAACAAAGCTCTGGACTTTCCTTTTGTTATAGAATGAACCTCTGCAATTACTGTCTTTGGAGGAGTCCCTGAACTCATTCATCTCTATATAACTTGAACTCAATAAAGTTGCACCAGGGAAGAGTTTGGCCCATTAACTTTAGTTTTCTAATGCTGTTTAGTCAGTAAGCCATATAATTCCCAAAACAAAGAATGGGAAGGAATAATAATAATAGGAAACATGAAATGTCAACACAGCCAATTCAGAAAGGGAAAAAAAGAAAAAGCTAAAGCCAAACAGGAATACTGGGTCAGGTCATCACCTAGAAAAAATCAGTGTGACTTCAGTGAAATCAGGTAAATTGTATTCAATTACCCCCGGTCAAGACCTAGGATGTAGTTACGTAATTTTTGTTACATAATTTTCAGTTCTTTCTCTCCTGCCCCTCATCATAAAATTTATTTTTTAAAAAACCCAGTCTGCTAGATTTTGCAAGTTCAATAGTGTGTTAACTGAGTCAGTAAAGATATAATGAAAGCAATAAGTGCTGAAACATCACACATGCAGTACATATCTCCAGCCAGTCCAATTTTATGCCTAAGGAGACTGGCAGAGTTCCTGCTGCGATTCAAATCTTATGTCAAATTTATAAACTTGTTTTCTCCATTCTCCTCTCCTATCCCTGTGCCCCATCAATCAGAGCTTATACCTGCACAAAAGGCTGATCCATCATTAAGGAGGCAGGTTGCAGCCAAATGTAAATTTGCACTTTAAAAAAAAAGAAGGAATAATACTCATGCTGCAGGACAGGGTCACCCTCTGACCCTAGGCAATCTGCCTCTCAATCTGCAGAACACAGGCTAAAATAATGTGTCCGCCGAGCAAGCAGTAAACTTTCCTGCTTCTGCCTTTTTGAAGATTCTTGGAGTTGCTGTGTCTGCCGGCTGACACTCTGTCTGACTTTTAAAATATGAAAATCTCCTCCATATGCATTGAGCTCAGTTTTCTACTTAGCATTTCAAGAGCCCTAAGGACCTTCAGGGAAAAAAACCTCATATTCTGAATTTTCAATTTTGATGACAATTTGCTTTCCCTACAGGATGTGCGGAAACACCTTGAAAAACTTGTCAGCTGCACTAAAGGAAATGTTCCTTGCCATGGGAATGAGGGCATATTACTTTTAACTAACTTAGGGAAAACCAGTTTGACTCTGCACCCCGTGCTTCCCCAAAGTAGTTGAATATCTCTTTTAGGTTGTTCCAAATAAGAAACAACAATAGGAACAACTTTAAAACAAAACAAAACAAAACAAACAAAAAAACCACAAAAAAACTGAACAAACACAAACCCCACAAACATAAGTTTTGACCTATGTTAAATTAAGTCCATCCATCCATCCATCCATCCATCCGGTCAGAGAAGACTCCCATTTTCATAGAATCCAAATCCAAATAAGGATTCAGGCTACAAACAAAGGATTATTATTTTCTTTAAAATTAAATTGTTAGGTTGGGATACATAATTTTCCCTAGTCTGGGCTAGTCTCCCCTTGCATTAGAGTCAAGGGAAAAGGACAGTAATATTCAAGAGCAATAAAATCACACTCACCTTCAATAACTGTGTGAGGTCAGGATATACCGTTCGCAGTTCTGTTTTCCTCGAAAAGCTTATAAAGGGAACCTAGATGGCCTACTTGTATTAAACCCTGTTTTTATAAGCTAGTATTTAGTGGGGTGAATCCCCTCCTTTAGCTGAGATTTATGTATTTTCTCTGTAACGTCCACATCAGTAAAGGTCATGCTGGAAGTGTTAATTCTCTAAGCACCAGACATGTCCAAATTTTTCAGGGTGGGTTGGATTTTGTTGCTTCTGTGCCACAGAGGAGAGGTGCTGGGGAACTGGAAATATGAAGTTCAGTGTTTTGTTCTCCAACCAACGTTGAGGACAAAACTATAATTGATCCTAAAATATTCAGGTCAAGTTTTGGGGGTTCCTGCCCAGAAAACCCAAGATTCCAGAATTCACTGGATTTCATTAGTCTGGATGCTCATATTGAGCCTTCATTAGCCATTTCCAGCCAGATGAACCACAAGCTGAGTTAGGAACACCAGTGATAAATCTTGATTTCAGAGCTTCTTTCCAGCATTAAAGAGAACTTGTCTTTAGTGTTAAGCTTCTGGTTTTAGAACTGGACTGATGACAAGTGTTTTGTTGTTTATTGGTTGGTTGGTTTGTTTGTCTGTTTGACATTAAAGTCTTTCCATGTTTTACATGGGCTAGGCAAAGTGTATGAATTCTAACATAATTTAGTATTTCTGCTGCTAATCCTGGTTTAGCTGTGACACAGACAAATCTGGTATTAAGCAAAGAAGTAGTTGCATAAACACAGCAAATGCTGCCTCTCTTCCTTTCAGTGGACTCCGAAAGTCACACCAGAGCAGTCAGTTAGAATATACAATTTATACTGCAGACTATTTAAATGTTTAAAACGGGAGCATTCATTACAAATGCCTTCTTTAACCTTTTATTCAGGGTGAGATGCAAATAAAGCCGTGACTGATAAAGGGAGACATAAAAATGAATATGTATGTTTGCTTAAGCTGTATTTCTTTGCTGTTGTGGAACAGATTCTGCTCTTAGCCCCGTTTAAGCATCCGCTGTTGATTTCAGTGTAGTTATGAGCATGCAGCTGAAGCCAGGATAAATCCTTCCGTCCATCTATTGAGTGATCAAACCATTTTTATTATGGATCCCATTTCCATATGGAAGTAAAGCAGGCCTTGATCTCAAGGGCAGGCTTTGCAACATCACTGTGGCAGCCCCATGACTTGGTATGGGTATATGCCTCACTCCACTGTGTGCTCATGTTGTCTACAAAGGGAAAAAAGTGCCATGTGCCTCCACAAAATCCTGGGGAACAGTCAGACACCAGCACTTAGAAATCTGTTATTTTCTTTTAAAAAGTATTTAATAATAAATAGAAGAGCTAAGCTCAAAAAAGCAAGTTGAAAATTCATAATCAATTTTGTCGTTGCTTTTCTTTCTTATTGGTAGAGAAAAAATTACTCACTTTTCTCCCACCCTCAGATAAGACTAGGCTTTTGCACTCTATTAACCCAGGGTCTAAAAGATAGACTGTTTTCTAACAGGTGAATTAGTGCTAGATATCATTACCACAAATGCCAAGTCATTAAACATGTAATTGGATTTTTTTTTTGCTATCTTAACTTTTCTACATTATAAAGGATCTTTACAAATTAATGACAGAATATGAAGCTGCCCTGAGAGCTATTTGCCCATTAAAAACAGGCATGAAAAACTCCTATCCCCATCACATAGGGAACTATCCCACCAATTTCCAATTACTTCTGCCACTGACAGTTCACTGGACTGTTAAGTTATATTCTGCACCATGCTGCTTAATGTGGTTAAGTCAGGCAGGTATTTTCTGCTTTTCTTTTTTCTTTCTTCTTCTTATTTCTAATTTTTTTCCCCTGATTGTGAAGCAATTAAGCTATGTCAATAATGAAAAAACAGAATTTTAATACTATAAAGACACAGTTAATTTAAAGATGGATCCCTGGCAATCACTGAATAAATCCTTGTAGCACTCTGGTCCAGAAATGTTCCTCTAAGTTTTTTCAGGACCTCCATTAAAAGCCTGTCCTATGTCATTCACAGATATACAGAGGCAAGAAGCCTTAGTAGAAAGCTAAATAACTCACTTCTGTATCGGATAATGGCAATATTAATATTAGTATTAATGGTAATAAGGAAAGGATTCACTGTGGCTTTTTTTTTTCCTTCCATTTTATGAAAGCCTTCATTTTAAAATACAGTAAAAGACTGAAAAATATCACTTATGTCAAGAGCTGGAAACCAAAAAATCTAAGTCTTTAGAAGCTCTTTGATGGGAAAATCTAAGTCACAGTGTGTTAGCTTTTCTGTGAGGTGATCTAGTGTTTAAACAGAGGTGTTGATGGCAGTGAAGCACACTGTGTCCTTGGATGTTCCCCCGAGTTAGAGCTACTGGGGCAGTGGTGTTCTGTGTGCTGTGTGTGGATTTTCTTCTCACAAACATCACCTTCTTGAGGTGCCTGTGATGTATCCAATAAGGCTCTTTGTAGGCTGGTGACTAAGTAACACACAATTCAGAAAATTGTTATATCCAATTTCTATTATTTAAGTGGGATTTAAGGTAACTATTTATTTATTTATTAAATAAAAAGTAATCCTTCTCAGCACGGCCAAGGGTGAGATAACCAAAATGGACTTTATAAAAAGATTCTGTCAGATGTGGACTTTCCTTCAGTTGCTAGTAGGACTCCTTTTGAACCAGTTCTGTAGTATCATTCATGAGCTTAGGAGGAATTGTTACTTAGCCGTTTCTGATTTAAAAAGATCATCAGTTATTATTGAGGAAGGAAAAAAAACCTATGCTTCATAGAAGTTGTATGATGTCTGTGAATCATTGAAGTGATGCAACTACAGGAAAGGCAAATGTAAAAAATGAATCTAACAGGAACTTAGAGGCACTAATGGCCACAAAAAGACAAATCCAAAATGGAGTGGCTACAGAGAAGGACTATTAAAATTAACAGGGGAATATAGAACCTATTTTATGTGGCGACATTAGGAGGCTGGACTTTTAAATAAAAAGGGGCAGGAGCAAGGTGGGGGAATTCTATTATTACTGTATAATTATCTTTCCTCATGGGAACAAATGGTATTCAAGTTAAAGAAAAACAATTAGAAATGCAGATAGGTGCAGATAGATTGCATATCTGCATGCAGCTGTCCTCTGGACAGAGAGTGCTGGGAACACTCGCCACTTTGAAGCATCCTCTTTGAACATCAGTGTGTAATTACAGTATCTCCTTTATCATGTACACTCCATGTATATATTTCAGTGCATACTAATGTCTTTTTTGTAAGTCTGAACTCCAGTAGGTCTCTCAAGTAGATTAATGCTGAGATATTGCTGGATAAAGTGGTGTTTGTACTGTAAACAGCAACTCATTCCACACTGGCCAGATTTACAGGATATTTAATTTGCCAGACTTTTTCTTTCTTGATCTTCAACTGTCTCGCTGAAATCTGGTTTGATATTTTCAAAATTTATCTTGGCTCTCTGATTCTGAGAATATAGTTTGGCCTGCCCAACTAAACAGAAGAAATTAACCAATGCTTTAAGATGCTAAAATGCATTTCTCCTCTTACTGCCTTTCCTTTCCTTGATGCTGTTCTCACTCTTTTGTCTTTGAAGATCTGCAGGCAGAGGTTTGATTTCAGGTATTCCTTCATTTTTAACCTTGTGATTATTTACACTAGTGTGATTATGAGGTGGAATGGATTACTAAACCAATAGGGGATGATTTAACACCCCTTTTCAGGGTTTGGAATGATTTACCAAGGCTAATAATTTCAGAGAATTACTGTTTTAAGTGCCCATGCTTGGTTCAAGCACTCCATTGCTACTCTGCAGAACCATATACAAATAATATATACAAATTCATTAATAATGAATGGAAAACCTCCTGCTCCAACCTGTAAATTAATAGTTGAAATTTACTCTTGAGCGGACAGCTGGTGTCTGGGCCAGTTCACACCTGGTATCACTTCTGGGCTTGTGTGAAATTCAGGCAGGCCACAGGCTTTGTGCTGGGTTTTTGAGCAAGGCTATTTTCACTCTGCAGCAAGCAAGTGCAGTCATATGTTTCAATAAAGGACTTATCCGTTAGCATGTGAAAATGTTACTGCTAATTTTACACCTTGAAAACAAATCAAGGTTTCACAGTTCAAAAGCAGAAACCAACCAGCTATAAACCGTCAGATTGACTGTGATCTCCGAATTGAATAGGTCTATTTGTTCTAACAAACAGTTAGGCCATTAAATTGCAAAGCCTTCCAGTGTTTGTCCAGGTAAATAAGGACACATCCAAATTGATTATCTGTTGTTCAGAGGTAATGATACGTAATAAACTATTCGCTCTGGGTAAGGTAACAGAAATGTGCTGTAGCCCACAGATGTGCCATATCTTCCGCTGTAAGGGTAGGATCTTACCACTAGCTGCAGTCTTGGTCTCCACATTCCACCCTCCTGCCCTCCCCGCCCCTGCGGGCAAGAGGCATTTGCCTGGTGAAACAAACATGTACATTCTTCTTGCTCCCATAACCCTGTGTGATGCCCCTGCTGCTGCTGGGGATGCCTCAGAAATCTGCATGCGGGTACATCTGCAACTCACAGAAAAAGACTTCAGGGACATTAAGTTTGATCCGGTTCTTTCTGGTGTCATTATACTCATTTGAAAAAAGACTATCTGTCATCACAGACATCAGATCTACTGGCTGCCCAACAATAAATCTTGTGCTCATGTCAAAATGTCTCCAGCAGAATTTCTAGGATGAAAATTCACAGCTCAACATTAGGCAGCAATTTATGATGTATGATACAGGCAGAATGAGCAGTATTCTATCAGGAAAAGGGGGAATCTCTAAATTTTGTCAAATGGGAAGTATTTAAATGGTGCTTTTCTCACTTAGGAACTTAACTGACATTTTAAACTCTCAGATAAGAATCCTTCCCATACACATATTCTTGGTATCTCCAGAGTTAGACTATGGCTATATGCAAATATGGCAAGAAATGTCCATTGTGGGGGAGAGAGCATAAACAGCTGGGACTGAGAACCAGGGACGGAAACATTTTCCGTCAGCAGCAGGACCTTCTGCTTCATCACTTGTGACAAACACCAAATTGAATGTTTGTGGGGACAAACTCAGAGAGGGTAATAACCTGTGCTGAGGCAGTGTGAGAATGATATTATTGTCTTTATTTTTTCTCACTTTACTTGCCAGTTAGACTTACAAGCTGAAATTAGTAACCTTCTGTGGTGGAGTTTGTCTTGCCATATTTTAGCCAACTGAAGTATTGAGTGGGATATTGTGTGTAAATAAAACACTTGAATTTAGACACCCAGGGATGTTTATGGCCAGGTTGGTGTTTAGGCTGTCCTTACAGCACTGCCCGTGGCTCCTGGGGAGCTGTTGGAGCAGTCCTGGAGCCTGGAAACAGCATCATCCCCTCACTCCACGAGCTGCACTGACTGATGGCTCTCACAGCACATCAACAGAGCTGAAGCATGCAAGGACTCAGCTCATCCTACCTGATTTCAGGCCCTTTGAGCTGCTGTTGTACCCTCCTGCCCTGGGCTGCCAGTCAGGCAGAGAAGAGTCTCCTGGAGGCTCTTTTGCGAGAAGCTTCACCATCACTGGAGGTCGATGGCAAGGAACCTGACCTGTATCGATGAGCAACCTTTGTAATCAGGGAGAAGACAGGTGTCTTAAACATTTTCATTTAATCTGTCATAAATGTCTATTTTAGAATGAGATAAAATCTAATTTCTCCCAAACCATTGCCTAAAGGGGACTGACTGTGATTACTTAACTAAACATTCGGAGCCTTGCACTGGAAGAAAATTACATAGATTTGGTGGAAAAGAGGACATCACCTCTCCCTGTTTATGGTGTAACTTTGCTGATATAGGAGGGCAACACAATGGGTGCATTTAACCAATGTCCACTGACACAGAAAGCAAGATAACTAATCAAACAAGAGAACCAGGTTTATCTCTCAGTGATCATGTAACAGATGGCAAGCAATATGCAAAGGGGAACACACAAAGAGAGATATTAATATAACATAGGCAGATAGATGGAGCAGTACTTTCAAAAATAATAAATTGCTCAAATCAAAGGCCAATTGTCAAGTGCATATTTAGAGACGTATGTGTTGAACTCTTAATGGAAAAAGTCTTTAAAAAAATACAAGGTAATGCAGGACTGTGTGTTGACATTTATTTTCTGTCTGAAAAAGAAAAAGGAAACCACAGCTACATTTTTCTTGAGCTCTTTTTTATTTGAAGTTCCTAAATATTACAGTGGAACTAAAAAGACACTAAAAGTGAAGTAAAAAGACATGAAGATTTTCTTTCAAAAAAGGAATAATAAATGGACGAGTGTCTCTTTTTACTTCATTGCCGAAAATTATAAGACTAGTTAATCTCTGAAAAGATACAAAAGTCTGAATCCAGAAATCCTCCAACAACAGAAATGTAAATATGGTTGTAACCACTAGATGGTACTTAAAGCACAGGGTTGGAATGAGTTGTGAGGTGTGGTGAGTGTATCTGTGTCAGAGACTTAGCAAAGTCGAGGTAGGTTTTATTTTTTCCATATCCAGGAGGAAGGGGGGAAAAAAAGAAAGAAAACCCGAAACTAAATCTCTTCTGTGCCTTTTTTTGACTTAAAAAAAGAAAAATGGACGTGGCAAAAGTGTTTCTGATTAGATTGGTACAAAAAGATGATGCATTCTTTCTGGATGAATCAGGAGATATGAGGTTCTGTCACTGTTTAGATATAGACCTGAAATACTAAGCTTAAATTTATAGCCTCTTGAATGAGCCACAGGACTCTGTTTACTCATAGAGTAGAATTGGGTGCAGTTCCAGCAGTTCTTCTGTGTGATCAGTTACTTTATCACCTTGATCAGTTCAGAAGATACAATAACTCTCTTTTTTAATACATCCTACTACAGTAGATCCTTTATCAACCTGCTTTGGATTTAATCACACTTCTGGGTCAGGAATCCTCTCCCCATCTGTCTCTTTCACATACATGCAAACACATGCCTGCACAGCCATAAATGACTGCATGTTACTTTTTGATTTTTTTTGCAATTTTTACATTTTCTGGAGGAAAGGCTGGAAGAGAGGGAAGAGGTCTAAAGAAGCGACAGCTCAATTGCAGCAGCTCTTTTTCCCATTCTAATTTCCAGAAACAACAAGCTGTTTCCAAAAGTAACTAGGGTGGGTATTTCCATCTATAAGAGTGATATTGCAGTAGCTACCTGGAAATTTAAAACTGTACCCTGGCTGCAGATTTTGGATCTTTCAGTCCGACTTTATACATGAACGCAAACCTGTTGTTCTCTGTTCTGGTAACCTCTCTCATTCTGTCCCAAGCTCAGTAGTTTAATCTGGTGCTTTGGTTTGGCTTCATTCCCCACATAAATTTTTTACAGGAAACAGTAGCACTGGAGAGGTCAGTGAGATTTTCCAGGAAATTGTGAATAACAAATGTCTCTCCGTGGTTTCTCATGATGAGCACCCTGCTGTGCAACAGGGAGCATTTCTTCCTGACCTCTTCTGCCTATAAGCTGTCCCTGGAGGTTTGTGGATCGATATTGTTTCTCAATGTACATGAAAAGGTTAGGCTGATTCTTATTCGCTGAAAAAAAATGCCACTAGGTCTTTTCTAAAAGTATCTAAAACAATTTATCTCTGTGGTATTCTGTGTCACTGAGCTCTAAACCCTCCAAATATTTGTTTGGCGTTTCTGATTATCAAAAAAAAACAAAACCCAAACCAAAAAAAAAAAAAAACCCAAAAAACCCACCCACAACAACAACAACAATAAAAGCAAACTCAAACATTCCTGTGATATCTTTATACAAGCTACCATGAATGACATTAAGGTTGGAAACGCGCATCTAAAAACGTTATAAAGTGTTAAATGATCCAGAGAGTTTGTAGAGAATGACTTTGTTACCTAGGTTGAACTTTTCCTCTGGAAAGGTTAGTCTCTGTCTGCTGCTTCATATTTCTTTGCTTGTCCATGGCAAACTTCATCACAGAAAACCACCAGCATTGGGCCTGATCTAAAGCTCCTTGAGCACAGGACAAGTTCTCCCAGAGGACGAAGTCCATTCATTAGTTTCAAGGCAGCCCATGTGAGCAGCAAATTTTTTCATAAAAAACAAAGATTCAGGAATAACTCTAGCATTGATCTTGTCACTGAGATTTGCTCTTGCATAATATCTTTGCTCCAAAAGGTTTGGCTTTGGTAATGAGACCATGTGTGAAACTTTTGAATGTGAATTTTACCCTGCAGTTTCTGATTTTGACCAGCTGTTGTCTAGGATTTTCTTATTTTCTAGGATGAAGGTTGCTCAGAAGTAAACTTCTGGGCAGTTTTTATTTTTGTTCCATGGTGTTTTTTAAAGATGCAACCCAGCATCTTCAGAAGTCACAAATTGGTTGTATCTGTTGGCCTGTTGTGTCCTATAGCATCAAGAGCCTCAAGGAGCTGAACCTGGCACAAACATGCCTGAGAACATTTTCCTCTTTCTTGCAGTTGGTAACATCTGCTTTATTTAGTTGCAACTTGCTTCCAAGCCCCTGAAATTCCTTTCAAATATTTGTTCCAAAGCTACACTGCTCTGAGCTCAGCCATGGAAGTATTTGCCATTTCTTTTTCTGAGAGAAAATCCTATCTGTTCCTGTCTGCCTGCTGCTCCATCTGTCTGCCTGATCTGCTGCTTCATAATCTGGAAGAGAATACCTTTTGGGTTGTTTCATATAGATCTTGTAACCACTGCAGAGCTTTGCTTAAAGGGGCCAAACTCATCCGTGATGGTGAAACTTCACTGACTTCAGGTAGTTGTACAATGTGAATCAGATCTTCCCTTGGGACCACTCCAGATACAAAATGTATAGAAGTGTGTATGATCAGGCAGAGGTGGGGAGGGGAATCAGAAGTAAGGTTTTGCAGAGATTTTTCCAGGACAATAGTAAATCATACACTCACTGCTGCACTGCACAGAATGAGCTAAAAGAGAGCAAGAAAAATGAAGGAATATGCAATTCTGCCCAATTCAGCAGTTAGGCTTTTGTTAGGATACTCTTAAGCAATTACAAAGCTGCCAGCGCTGTGTTTAATTAAATATATAAGTATCAGTACAAAAATAAACCCAAGCAGCACTTACATCATGCCTGCAAGGTGTTATTGTTCTGTTTATTTTTTACAGATGGACATTTTTTTAGGAATAAACTTGCCAAATGTTGTGAGAGAAGGAACAAGAGAGAGAAAGATGTAGAGAAGCAGTGAAAAGAAATATGGATGCTACAGGAAAAATGGCAGTGCTTATATTTCAGAGAGGCAAACAAAATACAGTGCATATGTGACAAGGAAGTATGACCTGAGTTCCCAGTTAAGGTTTCATTGAAATTGCCCAGTACTTGAGAGAAAACAGATGACAGAGTAATTAGAGATGGTGCATATAATTTATCAGTCATGGTCTTGAACTTCCTGTAGCTGATTGGAATGACCAGATGATTTTATACTAGTAGACCATATATTTGGGAGGAACGGGGGAAAAGGAGGAACATAGCTAAGTACAAATAATAACTCTTTATTTGCCTAATATCATAGAATAGTTTGGGTTAGAAGGCACCTCAGAGAGTATTTAGTCCCAATTCCCTGCCATAAACAGGGATGCTATCTACTTGATCAGATTGCTGATTCAATGAAACCTAAATATTTAACCCCCCAAAAACTTGTCTGAAAATGTTCAGGTAACAGAGAGGGGAAACAGCCAGCCAGCATCTATGGCTCTGATGCTCTTTCTGGGACAGGCTTTGCAAACCCAGGAAAGTATGGGGCTGCTCTTGCTCCCAGTGGAAGAAGGATCCCTCTGTCTACGATGTCCTGAGCACACTACAGCTTTGCCTACAGGCCAGGCAGGTTCCAGAAGAGCTGTGTCCTCATGGGGTCTTACAGGCTGCTGAATTTTGCCTAGTGGAAAAGCTGGCAAAAGGTTTGATCCTGGGCTTCTTTTTCTTTTCAGTAGTGAGATTAGTAAAAGATTTGCATATAATCCATATTTTGAACTGTGGCTAGTGGGGGATAGGATAATTCAGGGAAAAAGTGGTACAGTATATAGTATATATCATCTTGGTTAAATTATGTCAGAAATATGGGTGCAGTCACCCTTTTTCTGAATACCAGTCTTTTCTGAAATGTTACTGTGCTAGATGAGGCAGACAAGGCATGCCTCCTTCCCAGCTACCAGTAATGCAAAGTATTTTGATTCTACTAGGCAAAATGATTTTTAATTGCACTCAGATCCATCAGGTACTTTCTGGAAATCATAACTGTGCCATTGTTGTGGGGGTTTTCTTTTGCTCAAGAAAGGGATCAATTCTGCACTGCGACTCACTACTCACAGCCTTGAGAAATCTGCCTGCAGGTGCCACGAATGATGATTCCCAGGCACAGGACTTAGTCCTTAGGTTCAGTAAGAGAGGTGTTTTGGTCTAAATGCTGGAGTCCTGCTTGAGTGTTATTTCAAAGGCAGAGGACACGTCAATCACCCCAAACTCATATAGTCTGTATGTGAGGTCCTCCCATAATTTAGGTGTGCTTCATTTGTCCCCATTGCCTGTAAGAGTATGAAGCAACAAAGAAAAGGGGTATTCTTACACCAGAGGAAAATGTCCATGTTGTTACTTGAACATGAGCCTTTCTCAGTCTCCAGGAGGGGGAAATAAAGAGAGGTTAAGATGAAATAACAAAGGAATTCAGTATGTATTTGGTAAATGTTTTGCGTGCTGTATTTTAGCCTCAGAACCGATCATGTTTTGAGTTTATCCATGTTCCTTTATTAGCTGAACAATTTCATAGTATTTATTATGCTAGTAGCTGACTCTTATGTTAATTTATAGAGAGAAAAAACTGGGGACATCCATAAGCTCCCGCACAAAACCACTGATGAGGAAACAATTTGGCATTGGGTGCCCTTTCTGTATTTTCCTCAGACTGTCTCAGGTGGAGGCTGCAGAATGAAAATGCTTCAGTGATAAACACTTGTCAATGGTGGGGAAAGACACTATAATTTCAGGTGCAAATCCAATAGCTTACCCTGCAGATCGAGGGAGAGGATTAGCTCCCTTCACCATGCTCTTCTCATACCTCCACCCACCCCCCATCCTCAGGAACTATATCCGAACCCTCCATCTGAACCAAAAAGCTTTATCCATCCCTTAGTGGAACATCTTTTATTTGCCAACTTGTTTTTCCCACAGACTCCCGCTCCCTTTTGTGTTTGCGCTAATGTTCGAATGTCTACACCGCGTAGCCGATGATTATTTGTGAGACAGAGTGAGTTAATGCAGATTTGCAAGCTGTTCCCATTTGTTAAATGTCAGAAAAACACATGCAAGTCACTGGCTTTAGCACTTAGCTGCCAGCTGGCTCTTCTGAAAGGAGGGGACAAATGACAGTCTATCAAACAGCATGCTTTCAAAGAAAGAGGAGACCTGTTCCAGAACTGCAGCTTCAGAGGCTCTTTTAACAACATAAGCAAAACTGGGAGCCAACCTCATTTTTTCCCCCTGGCTGTAATGAACACATAGCTTAGCGACAGCATTCCCCCACCCCCAGTAAAAACCAACTGGAATTACAAAGCTTATGAGGGGGAAAAAATGTCATTTTTCCTCTCTTTCTCTTTTGTGTCAAATTCTATTTATTTTTTATTTATTTATTTATTTTTGGCTTATAAGTAAGACCAAAAATGCCAAAAGGGAAAGAAGTGGGGTTCTGAGATCAGTCACAAATCTCAGAAGATTGCAGGAAACTGTGCCAAATGGAAGTGTTTATCCATGGGTAAGTGCCCAGTGCAGATTAACATATTTTAATTATGGTCTCCGGGTTTGTTGCGCTCCCTGAAGAGTACACGGTTTAGGCCTCACTGGTGAGCCAGTTGTTTGGGGGGGGGAGGGATTATTTTTGGTTGTGCATGCTGATGGGGTGCTGTGTCCTCGCTGTGCCCAGAGTGCCGAGACATGCCTTTCTCCCGGAGCAGATGCCGCAGGATGGCTGCTGTGCCGATTTCTTTGTGCCACCAGACATGCTCCGACCCTGACCCTGAGGCCAGTGCTCCTCCGCTGCAGATGCCACTGTGGGGGCCAAGGTACAGCTCTGCTTCCCGGGGTGATGTCCACCAGGACCTCCAACATCACCCGCTCATTAGGATGTCTCCGAACAGCCGTCATGTGGTGCTGACTTTTTGTCACGGTTGACAGCAGTGAGATTAAAGCAGGTAGCCGGAGGCTGAAAAACTCTGTGTTTTGTTATGAAGCCCTGAGTCATCTAACTCCCTGTTACAAATATTAGGTGTCAGATTTGGATTCACGGAGTCACTTGTAGCCTTGGGTAGATCCCATTACACAATTGGTCCAATTTATTACAGCAGGACTATTTGTATACAAGATTGCCATCATTGTCAAGGTGTCAAAATCTGTCCTGGTATGTTTAATGCTTCATAATTAACGAGCTGCATCATGCTAGTGAACATCGTCCAATTATAGAATAAGATTTTGAAATGAGTGGTCAGTTCCTGGAGGTTTCTATGGTATAAACTCAGTGCCAGTTAGGACAGGGCTTTGGGAAGAAAGAGTGTGGTGCCAGGGAAGGTCCATCTTTTCTTCCCTGTTCTTATTTTAAGCTGAACAACCAATTTCCTTCTTATAGGAGAAAGAGAAAGACAGCTCCATGAAGAAGGTAATCCATGCTGAATAGCTTGCAGAAGAAGGAGTCCCTTCTGCTTACCTCTGTCACTGGAAGGAGCCCAGGTTCAGTGCTACCTGATGAAATGGGAAAGACTAGGTTAGATGAAGCCTTTTCCAATTGCAAACAGTGTCTGCAAAGCTCGTTGCTCTGTTGCTCATAAATTCATTTCAGGAACACTCTCAAAGAAGGAATTTGGTGCAAAAGATGCTCTCAAATTGTTGTCTAAACCATACCACCTTTCAGATGTATAATCCATGGAAATGATAAGTCTCTTGGTTCTAAGCTTTTACCCTGAAAATGTACCCTGGGCACCCTTACATTTGAACAGTGGGTGGACTACCTCATGCTTAAATCCCAGTGAAATCCAGGAATTAGGCAAAGTTAAGCCTCTGAATCTGAGAGGCATAACTTGAACCATCCCTGATGTCTTCAAGTTCAGCACAAGGCCTTACTTTACTCAAGGCCCCTTTCATAGATAAAAAAGATTTAGCTATTTAAATGAAAAAGTGAGATATCCCAGGTTCCAGGCTGTCCTCATTCAGATGAATATGAAATAAGAGACTTCAATTGCTCTAAACTCCTCATTATAGTCTCAAACTCTAGGCTTTGAGACTGTCTGGGGAAAAGGGCTATAAAAGTTATTGTTCTGCAGCTGGAGGAATCTAACCCCATTTTGAATTTTGAATACTCAGGGTCTTCAGAGCTATGTCCATAGAGATATTCAGCGATATTTAGGCACCCAACTGCTCTTTGTCTCAGTGCCTTCATCAAGAGAGATCACAGTCTGCTTGGATGTAAAACGTAACAGAAATGAAAGCACCAAGCAATATCAGCCTGTGGAGAGAGTGAGATGACAGTTGTTAATCTGAAAATTTCCTCCACATTAGATTCTTATTATCTTTCCTTTTGCACCATAAACTGTTCCCTGCAATTGTGCTTGGGATCATTCAACTGAAAAGAAAAGCTCCCCTGTCCATCTGCCTGGCAGGACTGTCCAAAAGTACCTCCTTTTCTCCTTCCTTTGCTTAGATCTGGCTGGCAAAGCTTATCAAACAGAGCATTACGATATAGTAGCCTCTCCAAACCTCCCAAGTCTGACTCTGAATACTGAGATTGCTGAATTTGTTGCATGTGGCACACCTGTATTTTTAATAGCTTGAAAATATTGCTAGGGAAAGACCAAATTCAGCAGCCTAGGGGAATTGAGACTGCTACAGATCCACACCAGCGGTCCCACGAGTACAGAAACAGAGCATGTATTCCCTGAAGGCATACAGGCATACAAACATATATGCATTTGTATAGCGGTGCCTCCAGATCCATACATCTCAAGGAGATTCTGCACATATATAGTCAGCATCCACAGCCCATCATGCCCACTCTCTGCTGGTCGGGGTGAAAGTCTGTGCAAAAGATACTCACATGGATAAAATATGGATCCACCTGGGCTGAGCTCAGACACTCAGTCTGTCCTGTAGCTGCCTGTCAATCCCAATCTCCCTTGTGTTGCTGGCACCTGGACATAGGAGGATCTGAGGCTACAGCCCCCTTCCAGGGTGGTACAGACACCTTGCACACACCATCACAAACACACACACACAGGATGAAGACAAGAGCACTGGCCAGTCCTACTCACACACAGCTGACTAGTTTATCCCCTTTTCCTTCAGTTTCCCCATATTTAGCTCTCCCAAATCACTTTGATCCTCACTTTCCCACCTTTTTAGTTTTCTTACTTCTTCTAAATATCTCATAAGTTCCATCCTACCCCAAAACACTCTTCTCATGCACCTCGCAATATGTCCCTGAGTACTGACCCCTCTCTGTGCTTGAGCTCCTGTGACTCACCAGGCAGGCTGGTGCTCCTTGTGGGCACCCCTGGGACATGGCATGACAGGGGCTCATTTCTTCTCGGAAGTTATTTTGGCTGCCCCTCCCTCAGCATTTTTATGCTCTGGGCTTCTGTGTGTGTGTGGAAATGAGCCTTTTATTTCACAGCCTGACAAATACCTGCTTTCTGACAGAATTTTCTTGTTGCCTGGGTAGATCCTTCTTTGTCTCTGAGGCATATAAGCTCTGTCATACTTTTTACATGAAGAGCATTGGGGTGAGTAAGCCCTTTCCCTTCATTTCTTTGAGGAATGTCAGGCTCAGACTTAAGCAGTAAATGCTGGTAACAGCAGCATGTGGTTCATGTGAGCAAGTAGCAAGACCAGACCAGACCAGAGCAGGGTATATCTGGGGAGGCTGTGGGGATCTGGTCATAAGCTCATGGACTTTTGCCCATGTGAAAGTCAGCATCCCCACTGGGCAAAAAGGGTTAGTAGTGCTGGATTATTTTTAGGGTGACACTGTCTATAAATAATGGCAGCAAAGTACTTCAACAGATAAAGAGTGTCAGATATGCACAGACACTTCATTTTTCAGTGCACACAAGGCACAGATTTTCAAGGATGCTCAGCTAAAGATTTGCGTCATGTTCAGGTGAAACTTCCTCGGTTTGTGCCCATGGCTTCTTGTCCTATTGCTGAACACCACCAAGCAGAGCTTGGTTCATCCTCTGACACCTCCCTCCAGACACTGATAGACATTGATGAGGTCCCCTGTCAGTCATTTCTCATAAACTGGAATTTTAGACGTGGTAAGAGGCGCAATAAATATGGCAGAAGACTTGAAAACAGGCAAAAGTGAAAGCAATGATCTAATTTACCATTGAACTCTGTTTTGTCAGTGAGGCAGATATGCTTTGAGACAGGATGGTGGTAAAGTGAGTATTACAATTGAAAACTTTTTCCCATTTTACCGCTTCCTGTGCTAGTTGAGGGAGTTTATCCTGGGCTTTTGTGTTTGATGGACCCTAGGGTGCTGTACACTGAGCCAGCTCTGAATGAGGAGGCTGCAGGGCCTCAGTTTACCAGCACTGAGCTGGGATGACCATTCTGCTTGAGCAGCCAGAACTACCCTCTCCTCAGGTAGTGATCCTGCAGTTCAGATGCTCAGCTATTTTGGAGCCAATTTAAATCTCTATTTCACAGTGATGTTTTATGCAGAGCAGGCTTATGCTTAGGGCCTGATTTGGAGCCCCCAGAAATGGATAGGATGCTTTTGACTGTGCTTCAGCAAACTCCAACTAAATCACTAAATTCTCCCCACCTCACTTCCCTTCCTTAAACAGGGATAACTGCGTTTTCTTAACACAGTGCCCGTCTTGCTCAACACCACAGATCCCTAATCATTCAGGGAGGAAGGGAAGAGAGGGGAAGGAAGGGCAGATGGTATCATCCTAATGCAAATAATAAATAATCAGATTAATCCCTGCATCATGACAAGAGTTTCATTAGGTGCAGAACTAGGGAAAAACACTGCTGTGTTCCCCTGGAGCAAGTCAGAGCGGAACGTGATAAAAAGTGCTACCAAGCTTGCTTTCTCTCTTTTTTTTTAAATTTTTTTTTCTTTTTTTCCCCTCTCATTTGTTTTATACTGGGGGTAGAGCAATGTGGCAGGGAAAAGACAGAAAATTGTAATGTTTGAAGTCAACTTCTGTGTTTAAGAGATTTTCGTTAGCATTTCACGAGCAGGGTGACCAAATGCTCACATTGCAGGGGTCTTGTTTTCGTGATCTGCATCCATATGTCACTTAATCAGAGAGGCACGATCACGGACTAAAGCAGGCAGACCTGAAATGTCAGTGTTCAGGTAGGAGGAAAGTCCTCTTTTCCCTGACTTTTTTAGCTGAAATGTTGAGCTCTTTGCACTGCTATTACTGCTTCTTGGTTGGACTGTTTCTATTTCCGCAGTGTCCTCATGCCTGTCATTGCCTGGACCTGGTTCAATAAACACATTAGCCACATCTGAGAGTACAAATATTTCTTCAGAGGCTTAAATATCTGTTTGAACATGTGATTGCTGTAACTGCATGTGCAGTCAGAGAGAGCCCAGTATACACTGTCAGTACCAACATGTCCAAATTTAGGAAGCTCCCCCATAGGAGGAGCTACACTGATGTCAGATGATAGAGAACACAAGCTGGCCGCATCGATGGGTCTGCCAGAGTTGGTCCTGTAAGTCACATCAGAGGTGGGGTGAGATTGCCAGTCGTTGGAACTCCTCCATGTGGAGGATGCACTTCATGTCCAGCACTGGCTGTGCTTCTCCTGAGCGTGGCTTTCCATCTTCTTGCTCTGAACCACAGGCTGGGGTGTCACCTCTTGCCTTGCTGATGTAGCAGTGGCACTGGGATACCATGCAGCACAAGACCCATGGTGGCATTTGTTGCCATGCTTCAACCCAAAAGTTAAGTGTGGAGATTTCCTATTAGTAGACACGATACGTGAGGAAATTCATACATGCTTTTCCCATCAAATTCTCTTCTTTTACACTTCTGAAGTAGGGGGTTTCTTCCAGTGCAATTGCAGCTAGTCAATACACACTTTCACAAACAGCATGAACTGAGCAAAGTGAGTGTTTAATATCTGAGGAATGATTTATAATGTGCTTTACAGAAAAGTTTTCAATGAGTTTGAATTCTCTATTAAAAGCTGCTTGCTTCATTACAGAGTTACCAAAATAGGCAAAGAAAATATTCCTTGCTTATCCCAAGACTCCTTAACTCCTGACAATTTTAATAAATCAAGGAACATTTGTAAGTACTAAATGTTAAATGTGTATTCACAGTTAATTTTTAATCAACTAACAACGGTGATGTGTTAATTGAATGCCATTAAGAAACCATAACTTGATGCATTAGCTATTTTCCTATGCAGAGGAACTTTTCCCAAGGCTTTCAGATGTTGCCCAGGCTCCTTTTGAAAAGAAGAAAAAGTATTTTAAATGTGTTTAGACCTGGACTGTTCAAACCCTAAAACCGAGCCAAGAACATAGGGTTAACTGAGGTTTGTAGTTCCATGAACCTGAGCTGAATTTTAAACAAGCCTGGGCTAAGTTTCAAGTTACCTTGTGCCTTAAGGTATGACTTGCAACCTACAAAGTGATCATGTAGGCTCAACATGTAGACCTCTGACTTCAATATGAATTGCTTAATTTTTGGGATGTCGAACGAAAGTTCAAACACAGAAAGGTGACACTCCCATCTCTGAGACTTGTGGAACTTGCTGGTTTTGCATCCAGCTTATCAGCTGGCTCCTTGGTGTAAAGTCAGTAGAGCTATGGTGCTTTTATTCCCAATGAGAATTTGCATGAATGCCTTGATCACACATCTCCTGAATGTAGTGGAACAAGCTGAAGAAGATGCTGCTCCCTGTCTTGTGCCATCTATTCCCTTCCGCTCCTGCTGGACTGTGGGATTAACCATTTGTGTTGTCTGCTTCATTCTTTTTTTATTTGGTGAAAGCAAACTAGTTTTGTTTAACTAGTCTAATTAGGAACTCTTTACTAACCTGTCTGGATCTGAATGTCAATAGGCACTACTCATATAATGCTCATATTTTTCTCTCAGTTGTCAATAGGCAGTTGAGAGAAAAAGTCTCATGGGACAACTTTGGGCAGAGCAAATGGAAATGGGCTGAACCCACTCCTTTGGCCAGCTATGGTACAGATAAAAAACGAGGTGGTGATGTCCCCAGATTCCTCTCTGTAAATAGACCTTGCATGGATGTGTTATGTATTTCTGAAATAAGTCTGATCAGAAATGCAAGGAGGAAAGGGGAAGGAGAACAGTGAGACAAAAACAGCTAAGTTATAAATATCTCTATTTTTAGATACTCAGATGAAATTTGCTATGGGGATTTTTAGTGATGGTAATCAGGAGAAGAATGAAGGGCATCAGTAAAGATGATTGAAACCTATCCAACAAAAATAATCTAATGCAGTTGGCTCATTTTCTTTCTGATGTTGTGCTCAATGAAATGAATTTAAACTGTTTATTTTACAATTAACATGCAATGTGCATTTCTGAAGTAATTTATGAGAAACAATTTTCTTTTTATGTGGGGCTGCAGCAGACAGAGAGAAGAGCTTCAGTTCACAACATAAAGGTGAAGCTCCAGGGAGGAAAAGGTGCTTTCTCATATATGAATTTTGCCACTTCCCATAAAAGTTGTGTGCCCTTTCTTGTGTCTTTGCCACAATAACCTCAGGATGCCAGGAGGGGAAGCTGGAGGAAGACGATGAGGGATGTCAGGCTCAGGGGCACCTGCTACTTGCAGCATTGCAGAGAGCATTGTCTGGTTCATGAAAGTCAGAGTACAATCAAGGCAGACATTTGCTATTAGGCTAGAAACAGGTTGCAGCAGAAATGTGGGAAACTGTCTCGTGAGAGGCCAGAGCCATACATTGCTGAGTTCCTGAGATATTTGTGTCCTGTATAACCAGGTCTCTTCTGTGGTACCCCAGCTGCCACATGCAGTGTGTATCACTGGAGGAGACAGAGGTAACACTGTCCTTTTGCACAGTTTCACCTGTAAAAACCCTTTCTGCATGCTGCATTAATAACCATTATCCATCCCTGTTCTCCAAAGTGCTGTCAGCAGCATGGATGAGCTGATGATCTGGGCATTATCCTGAGATTTCAGAGTGTAAGGTTTGGTTCCTTGCTCTGTTATATATTTCCTCTGTGACCATGTGTAAGTTGCATCCTAAGGGAAATATGCTGGGTTGTAAAAGGATCTTGAATCTTGAAAATAAAGTCTTAACAAGAGTCAGTGGCTGGAAGCCAGGCAAATTCAAATGGGGAGAAAAAGGTGCACATTTATAATGGAGAAGGGAATTAATTCTCAGAACAAACTACAGAGATGAGGGAAATTCTCTTGCTTTTGATGTCTTCAGTCCAACACTGAAAAGTAAATGTACCCAAGTAGAGATTAAGTTTAAGCAAAAGCATTTGACTGGGTTTAGTGCAGTTATAATTGTGTGGCAGTAAATAGCTGATGATATCCAAGTGGTTAGACTAGGTGAGCTAATATTCTTTTTCCAGGCTTTACATTTCCTGAGTCTGTAGCACAGAAGAATTTTTGCAGGACTGTGTCCTGTTCTCAACCCAACATTTAAATGAAGCAGATTTGCCTCCATAGGAAATATCTGGTATGGGCTCTGCCTCACCTCATTTAAGTTGACTAAAAATAAGCCACCCAGCAATTACTTATCAAGGTTTTTGCTGAAGTTGATGGCAAGTCCTGGCACATGCCATGAGTGTTTCAGATGCCGATAGAGGTCATACCAGATGCCCTGCTCATGCTCTCTCCATCAACTAGAGAAAAGCCTAGACTAACTTGGACCTGATGGTGATCTTTTAAGTGGATGAAGTTGGACGAGATGAATCCCAGTGTGTACATTCCTAGCTCAGATGTTTAGCAGCTGTACTGTTGCCTTCACTCTTCTTGTCTCATAACACCTCTCCTTCTATTTATCACTGTTGCAAGACATTCCTACATTTCATACCCACCCAAAAATGACTTTCACTTTACCAAAATCAAGACCAGCCCTGGGGATTAATTGTCCTCTGAAGATGTTTGCCTCTTTCTATTATCTGTGATGGAGCCGAGGTGTCTGGCTCAGACTTAAATAATTTTCTGTCCTAAATGATAGGTACAGTCTTATAAGAGATTGCAAAAAACCCCCACTATGTTTCATCCCAGCTGTGCTTGAATTTTAAGAGATGATTTTTCAAGGAAATCTGAGATTTACCCAGATGAGTGGAAACATGCTTATATTAAAAAGAGGAGCAAAGTGAGCTCTGCATGTGACTTCAGCTGTCAAAAAGTTGTAAAATAATCATCTGAGGCCTGTTGTGTTGAGCTGACACCTCTAGTATTGATGCCACCAGCTCCAGATGCTCATCCCAAGATGAGGTCAACCACTGAACACACCAGGTTAAATTCACTGTCTTCAAACACCTTTCTACTGATCTGCCTCAGATAAGGGGAAACATTGTTTTATTTGGCTGATCAAAGAATTTGGAACTAGGGACCAAATTCAGCTTCCATTTTTTAAGTCAGCGTGCTAAGAAGTAATACTGTATTGGCTGCTTAAGCAGGGATGAAATAGGCACCTCCAGAGGGTGATTCAACCCAAAAAAGATCAGAGACACCTTCTGAAAGAACATTTTCATCTCCTTCTCTCTTTCAATGACAGAGAAATACAAGGGTGACCCAGACATAACATACTGCAATTACCTAAATTGATAAAATTAGAGAGGATAAATCTGTACCCAAAAATCTTAAAACACAAACCAACTGAAATTTTCAGAAATCTGCATCTGATATAATTTTGTTAATGTTGCTGGAAAGAAGCTGTATTTTAATGTTGTCTCAAATCTCTCCATGTAAAGATATGTATATATCCATCTGTAGATACTCATGTTTATTTATATGAATATTTATAGATGCATACAGATAGTCATATCTTTCACCAAACAAACCTCTAATTAGGTGCTGTCAAAGAAGAACAGTATTACAAAAAGGATTAATTAGGGATTTGGGGTAAGTTTTGTGGGGTAGTAGCTTAGGTCCCAATCCTGCAAATTCTCTTTGTATATTAATAGCATTACAGTGCAATCCATGGTAACAATTATGTAATTAACTCATTAAATATCCCACTAGACCCCATCATGATAGCTAAGGTACTCATATATTACATTCAGTTATAAGTCATATAGAGAAAAATCTTAAAAAAAATACTGCTAGAGGGACTTCTCATTTGGCTTGGAAATTTTCAGTAGTCAGGAATTTTGTTGTGATTGGGAATTTTTGTTGAATATATTGGCTGGCCATTCTTTTGCTATCTGAGGTAGCAGATGATAAACCAGAGTATCTGCTGACAGAGATATTTAACTGTTGTCTGTTTATGAGCTTCTGTGATGTTTTCCATTTCAGAATTTTAATTGATGTTCTTCCCTCCAGGGAATTATCTCTGCGCAGCTTCAGCCTTAAGTTCACAGACTGCCCCTAGGACTGGATGTCTTTCTCCACCATGTGACCTCTGTGAGAAACAGCAAAGCAAATTTCCAAACCAATTCTCTCATCTCATATGCTGTGTCCCTTTGACACCTCTATGGTCTACACGGGAAGGGTAAAATTCCTTCTTCCAGTGTCTGAGATGCAGTTTCTTTCCTCCCGACATCTCTCTACTCCTCAGCGTAAGATCCTTTTTTCCTTGTCTAGCGCACTTTCATTGCAGCCATGTGTGCTTAGAGCTCATACAGCAACTTGAACAGAGTGGTCTGCTTTGATTTTCTCACTCAACAGGAAGGGACATCTGGATCTACAATGGGGGAAAAAAAGCCAAGCAACCACTTTTCGGAACATCAAGGAAAGATGTGATTTTAGCAGTTGTCATTTCATTCCCAAACTAGCTATTTTTGCCCCAGGTATGACCTTCAGTGACTCTATCATGCTTGTGTTGTTGTACACCCAAACCACAATGCATTTGGAGAGGGAGGTATTTATTTTCCATCCCCAAAATGAACAGTGGAAGTGGAGCTTGCTGGATGCCAGAAGGAACTTGGGAGCATTTGAGCCCAAGATTCAGGAGTGTATCTGTCTCTATGTAGTGGGTAGGATATAATTTGATCTGTACGGTCAATTCACTGTAACAGAGCATGGATTGCAATTTTTTCCACCTACAAAAGCAAGATTTAATACTGCTAGGTCCTGGCATGCCTGAGCATTTCAAAACACGTGTTAAAGGTCCATAGGAGTCAAGCAGATGCCCACCTAACAGTATGGGTATTTTCCACCAAGCTCAAGGTCTTTCATTTGTGGAATAGTACAGGTATGCTGATAGCAAACTTTGATTATCCTTAATCCTCTTTTGTCTGCAGGGGAATAAATCAGAAGGAACGTGAAGCACACAGTAAAGGATTTTTTTTTTTTCCTGAGGAACATTGTGCTGTATATTCCTTACCCAGCAAAGTCAGGGATAAGCAGATTTTACCTTGGTTTGCATCTTCACCTGGAAAGCTGTGGATAAACTGCCAGGTCTCACTGCCCCTGATGAGAAGAAGGAAAAATGTCTCTTCCTGGTATTAGATTTTCTAATATTGCTTGTCTAACAAAAGTTATTTTGTCCTGGCTTTGTGCCAGTGAAATGAAGCTTGTGTTCATTATAGACTCTTTCCCTATGTCCCTTATTCTTTGGCAGTGATATTAACAGATACAAAATACTGTGGTTTGGATTTAAAAATAACCTTCTTCTTTCATCCACCTTTCATGCTTGAAAGGAAATTTGTAAATTGTCAAGTTGACTTAATTTTTCCTGTGGACTTGCACCTATTTGCCGTAATAAGAATTTTCCCCCTGGGTTTCACTCATCTCCAGTGTGTGGCAAGAAAAAAGGATTAGGATTGTATTTGTCTTCTTTCTGAAGCCAATACCCTTTCAGCAAGCCTGCTATTAGTTCTGGCTGCCAAAACGGCATCTTAATGCCTTACCTGAGAGTCAAGTATTTTATATTAAGTTAACTTTTGCCTCTGATGACTTTCAGTATTCTATTTACTTTGGAATCCTCATTCCTTGTGGAGCTTACTATTGTTTTATGTACACTCAAACCTGTATTATGCTCTTTGGTTCCTCCTGCTAACCTGGCAAAGAAATGGGGAAGGAGTCTTGGGGCTTCTTCTTTCTCCAGTAATGGCCCATTTTAATGAGTTTATCCTCTGATTTGGAGAGACTCTTAACCCTTTGGCACCAAGAGATGGGCTTTCTTGACACTAAGTGCTCTGCAAATGCATTTTTCTCAGAGCTGTGGGCCACTGGTACCTGGGGGGATTTAGACAGCACTTAGCAGACCCATTTATTTGCAATACAAAATAATGTTTTGTTTATAGCATCCTCCTCACAGGACATTAATCATAAACCACCTCATTCCAGCTGAAAATTCTCAGCCATCCAGGGGGGCATTTTTATCACTTTTTTGTCATGATATAAAAGATCTCTTATGTCTGGTGTTAGGAAGAGAGGTGTGCCTGTGTGAAGTTCTGTGTGCAGATTTTTCTGAGGTGCCTTGCAGTTTTGGGAGGCTTTTGTAAGTTCAAGCTCACAGATAGCAACATCCATTGCATAAACTGGATGGGCACTGTTACTCAGCTCTGACCATCACAGACTGTCAATGAAATGTCTGTCACAGCAATTTAGAACTTGACCATCAAACGGGAGAGAATTTCTATCTTCAAACTACTGACATCTATTGTTTTACGTGAAAAAATCAACTATAAGCTATTACCTACTTTAGCCATTATCTGTTTTGGTAAAGGACAGAAGTCAAAGTTGAACAGTCATGATCTCTTCCAGGGGAAGGATTAGTTTTACATTCCTTCTGGCCAGTTGGTTGGAATATTTTTCTAGTATATAGCATCACTTCATCCACTGATCGAAAATGTATCAATACATTAGATAGATAGGTCCATGTATTTTAATAAGTTATGTCTATAAATTTGTCAATGGATTAAATAGAATTTTTGAAGTGGTCACATAACATATTAGTTTTCTTTTTTTGAAGGTGAAGGAACTGACAAGAGGAAAATTGATATAATTTAACCTAGGGGGATACACTTTGAGTAGGTATCATTTTATACTGTCTATGGCACTGAAACATCCACATGTGAGTGTTGTGGATGTGTCTGGATGTGACACAAATGGACACAATGGGGCCCTGAACCACTCAATGGGTGAACCAAACCCATCCATCTTTCTTTTCTTTTATGACAAAAAAAATGAATTTGTTACTGGCTATAGCATTTTTCCAGTAAATCTACTTAAGTAAGAATTTGTTTTTTAATTTGTCTTTCCAAAACAGATCAATATTTTCTTATCTGAATTTTTTTGGTGAAAATTTTGTTTAATCTGTAACTTTATTTTCCTAATTTTTTTCTCTGCTTTCATTATAGAAAAAATGGGATAGTAGGAGGTTGAAAATAGAAAGAAAGGGATATAAAGGAAGAATGGTGAAGGGAGGAAATGTCCTCTTATAAACAGGAAAATTTGCAGAAGTAACAAATCATTAGGGGGCAAAAGAGTTTTCACAGAATCACACAATAGTTTGGGTTGGAATGAATGTTAAAGTTCATCCTGTTCCACCCCGTTACCATGGGCAGGGACACCTCCCCCTATCTCAGGTTGTTCCAAGCCCATCCAACATGGCTTTGAACACTTTCAGGTATCCAGGGGCAGCCACAGCTTCTCTGGACAGCCTGTGCCAGAGCCTCCCCACCCTCAGAGCCAAGAATTTCTTCCAATCTAAACCTACTTTCTCTCATTCCCTAACTTTGAAATTGAGTCAATTTTGTTAAAAGCTTCTTCTTTTTTCTTTTTCTTTTTTCTTCTTTTTTCTTTCTTTTTTCTTTTTTCTTTTTTCTTTTTTCTTTTTTCTTTTTTCTTTTTTCTTTTTCTTTTTTCTTTTTTCTTTTTTCTTTTTTCCTTTTTCTTTTTTCTTTTTTTCTTTTTTCTTTTTTCTTTTTTCTTTTTTCTTTTTCCTTTTTTCTTTTTTCTTTTTTCTTTTTTTTAAAATTTTTTCTTTGTATTCTTTTATTTCCTTTTTTCTTTGTTCTTTTGTTTCCTTTTTTCTTTTTTTTTTAAGGTATCTGTATTACTTTACTTTCTTTCGACTTTCTTTTGCTGTTGATTTCAGCTATATTTCCAAACCTTCCCCTTGTGCTACCCCCGATTCAGTCATGCTGCACTGTTGAAGCCAGCTGGGCCTAGGTAAACACTGACTGGTCTTGCTCATTGCATCTTGTCTGCAGTGTTTTGGTGGAGTTGGTCCTTGCACAGCCTGGAGTCTTGCAGTCAGCTCTTTGCTGCAGGAGGATCTAAGTCACAGCTTTCTGTACTGGACAATAACAAAAATAGTGATAATCCTTGTCCAAACCAGTAGTGTTTCTAAGAGACAGTCTGACATACACAACTTTGGAGAACTTTTGTGCCTGGGTTTAGCAGCTACTTCTTGTGTATTTGGAAAGACCGATAGCCCCCAGTTTTGGGGCTTCCTGCTTTGTGCACCATCTTCAAGCAGGATCAATCCTTGTGTGTCAGCATTTCTTCAACCTGACAGTAATCAATGTACACTTTAATTGGATCAGATACTCTCCCTTTTGTTTGTTTTTTTTTTCCGCTCCCACCCCCCCAATTTATGAGTGACAATGCCTCTTTCTACAAGATTGAGTTTTACATTCATCTGCTCGGGAAGCACGATATCTGCTCCCTGGCATGTCATACAGCATCAGGACTGTCTACTGTCTTGCAGGAGGTTATTATGACAGGCTCCTGTGTTTTTGTGGCCTGGCTCCATGAAGCATGTCACATTTGATGAATGTCTGACAAACGTGAGTTGCTATTTGTAGACTTGATTTAGATGAGAAGGAAGTTTTGCTTGGAGAGCTGTTCCCCCTGGATGTGATCTGATTCCAAGCTTTTCAGTTCAGGACAGTCAGTCTGCAGCCCTGACTGAATGATGGGTCGATATCCAATAACTCATGATCAAAAGCTGAAGTCTTCTTAATCAGCAGAACTTGGGTTTCCTTCAGGGGATGAGAACACTGTGCAACCACTCTGACAGAGATGCTATTTCCAATTTCTTTAATCTGAGGACATTACAGGTGAAGTTAACTTGGCATGAAACATTTCTTACATTAATTACTACAGCAAGATAAAAAAATAATAGAATATACATTTTGGTGCTCAGTCAGTTAAGACCAAACCTGATTCATTTTAGGTCAAAACTCTGCAATTAGGGTTGGCTTTCTTTAGGATGTGTGGTTTCCACTTTATTGAGATATACTATCTGCAAGTTAACTTTTTGCCTCCAAGTATGAGCAAGAATATTAATTATGACAAATGGATCCAATCCATTGCCTTTCATCGTGGTATCCAGGTACAGAACATGAAAATTTATGACAGTCAAAAGATTTTGCCATAAAAAACCCTGCTGTCTTCTGCCTAGTTGAGCCAGCATTGGAGATTTCTCTGTCTTCCCTGTTGGCATGAGTCAGGTGTCAGACTTGGCTTCAGCTTTTCTTTGGGGACAGCATCTGTCAAAAGTGCATGACACACAGAGTGCCTTCACATTTGGCCAAGATCTTCCTGAGCAGTTCAGACCTTATGAATATTAAATTTTGCAAGTTTGCCTTCTCTTTTCATGGTTTATTTATTTTACAGAAGGCATCTTCTCTTGTTTAATGATCAAGTGATTTTTCAGGCATATCATTTGCAGTATTCAGCATTATTTATAGAAATTTGTCATTTCTCTGATACTGCTTTGTTAAGTTTGTCTTGGAGAATTAGCCCATGTGTCTGCCAGTTGAAGAGAGGTGAAAAGGATTTGGCAGAACTTTTGTTCTTCTGAGTCCTGAACCCTGAAAGGAGAGACAGCACCATGTAGACATTGCATGTTGCAACAGGGCGACAATGCAAAAAACCTTAAGGGATGAAAAGTGAAAGACAGGCAGCTCCAGTCAGAGCTAGACATGATGTGGGGAAATATTTAACGACCAGTGCTCCTGCTAAGTCTGAGAGAAGTGCCGAATCTCATCCTTAGTTAGCCAAATATTGAACCTACAATTTAAACGTCCCTGTTGACCAAAGCCATTGCCTCTTTTTAACATATGGAAAGGGACCCTGCTAATAGTCAAATTTTTGATCACCAAGTTTCCAGGGTACGTTTGGGATAAAGGCAGTTCTCCCACGAGAAGGAGAGCTCATTTTGTTTGTACATGTAAACAGACCGTGGTCTGACACTGTTGAACAGCTCATGCCAAAAGCCATCTAGTTTTGCACCTTGTCCTTTACATTTCTTCCTGGTTTTAACTGTTACTCATTTTTACAGCACCTCAGGTGTGTAAGGTTTTCTGAGCTATCATAAAAGCCAAGCGGTCCCAGTCCATTAGTGACGCGTAAAAGCTGTTTGCAGTTTTATGTCTGCTAGTTTAATCGACTTTTCTGCAGACTACCACATGGTGTTCCTTCCATTATATCACACTGAGGTATAGCAAGAGAGCATTCAGTGTCAATAGGATCAGAGCACAATGAGCAAGAACCATTTGAAAACTGAAGAGCTGCTGTATGAAAAACATTTCCCTTTTAAGCTGGTTTTAAGGGGCTTAAGACACTTTCTTGCCTCTTGTCGTTAAAGGTGGGTCCAAGTGGGACAGTCTCTCACAAAAATCAGAAAAACTCACATAGAACAACATGTATCATGTTAGAAAGAAACCTGTGGCTTGCTTGATGGCAAAAAATGGTACTGGGAGCTAAACGAGATGTGCTATATCTAAAGTCCACAGTAGAAAATTGGGCCACTGATGTTATTGTCTTGAATCAGAGCACCTCTCTGGCTGAGAAAAGAGGAGACAACAAAAAGCTTCTAAGAGGGGAGAGGAGGATGACACAACCAAATTACTCCAGCACAAGACTGTAGGTGCTCCAGTTGTCTTTTACTTAGAGAAAGTTGAAGTAAATCTTTTCAATAACAAGCATTAATTCCTCTGACTTGGAGGCCTAGTGTGTCTGAGAAGTCTCAGAGCTCATATATGGATTCCTAGTGGTGTGTGGTCCTCTTAGAGGGATCTAAATATACCTGTTAATTAAGGGGAAAACCACCCTATCCTATAAAAAACTTTAAGGAAATATTTAACAATCAGGAAGACAGTCTTCAAATAGTTTTTCCTCTGCAAACATCAGCTCTATTCTTAGCAGTGGCTGAAATGGTTTAATAGCATGTTAGCAATGAACAGGAAAGGAAATGGTCACTGAATGGAAAAATCCTGTGCTTGCAGGATAATAGATCTCCCTGACATGTGCAGGTGGGGAAATTGTAGGCTACAAGTCTAAAATACTGCATGCTGTTATGCTGTTTTGCTTAATGCACTTAACGGAGAGTACACTCTACCTTTCTAGTTCAGCAGCACAGTCTTTGGAGTAAAGATTTGCTTGATCAAACTCAGTTCACTGACAGCCTCAGACATAAAGACTGCCCACCAATATCAGCAAAGTAATAAAAACCCCAAAAAAACAAACCAAGAGAGAGGAATCATTTGGGTCAAGTCTTGCATAACTGAATTAGCAAAATGGGAGTCAACTGTGGAAAATGTAAGATGAATATTTTGCATTCCAGCACCACTAAAACAGCCGAGTAGGCGTTCAAAAGAGAAATATCAAGAAATATGCCTTGAAATAGAGATGATGAAGATTTTTCCTATCATGTAGGTAGGTAGTAGGAACTCTGAGTCTGCTTCTCAATCTGTTTTGACAGTTTGCATCACTGTTGCTCCATTTACTCCAGATTTATGCTTCAGTTACCCTAGACAAGCATGCGGATTCCCAAAGTCCTATCTGTGTTACTAAATGTTCTCAGCATTTCAGCATTCACCCATGTGTGTCTGGTGCATATCCTGTGGTTCTGTAGGCTGAGATGCTTTAGTGTTATTTCCCATTCAGTCGTTTCATTATTTATCTGTCCCTGGAGGAGGATTTGTGGAAATGGCATTGGAGAACTGTCAGCGCTTATATGTTCTTGTTTGCATCCTCTTGGCAAAGTGAGTTCCAGATCAAGCAAAACACATGCTCGAACTTGAATTCATATTCCAGGTAAGCATATTTACAAAGGGCAAAGACTACACATTTCTGAGTTTTATATGCATTTGGAGGGTGGGAGGGAGGTTTAAGAGCACAGCACAGAGCTGTATTGTAGCCTTCCACAGAAAATCATCCGATGACACGTGCTTCCTGTGCATATCACGGCAGAAAGGATAAAGCAAATGGGTTTTCCTTCTCATGATTAGTTTTGTTTTGCATCTCATTCTGACTTCCAAGTGTCCAGATGAAACTTCAAGAATTTTAAAACTGTACAATCAGTCTGGAAAACAGGTAGGAGAGTCTCATGTGGTGATAGGTACTGAAATAGAAAGTACTTTTCACCTTGTGAGAAGAACACTCTGCAGAAGACGAGAGCTTTGTGATCCATGCTTCATTCTCCCCTTGACCTGTCCTATAACTTTGGCCAGGTGCCTCTGTGGACATTTCCTTACTCATCTTTTGTCTCACTTGCCTGTTCAGTGCTTCAGGAATGCTCTGACTCATGGCATGTTCAGCTCTTACCACAGTGGCTGTGCTGGAGTTTGGGGAACTGATGTCTCACATCCCTCAAACCCAAACTCCCTAAATTTCCTCACTATATCTCTCAAACTAAAAGCTGCTGAAAAAATTAAAGACATTGTGCTTAAGCTGCAATTTTGGCTTTTATTATGATGTCCACTTGGTAACAAGGGTGAACAAAGACTGACTTTCATAATGGTTATGAAGCAAAGAAAAAATTGGAAATTTCCTCCTGACTACTGTCTGAAAATAAATATTTCCTAATTGTTCAGGTGTCTAAGAAATGACTTATTAGTTTATGTATTTCTGGGTGAGTATATAACATCTGTAATCTCCTAAAAATCTAGATATAGTATTAAAAAGAGAAAAGGCAGCGAAGTTGAAAGATAAACAATACAGCTATACAGCTATGCAGCAATACAGTGATATAGCCAGGCTTCCCGGTGCCAGTGGCTGTGTCAGAGTAGAGCTGTGTGATTTTCAAATGGAGACAACCAGACTCTGGAGACAGCCACAGAGACATTTCAGAGAAAACTTTATCTGGAAAATAGGCTAACTCTTGGTGGAAAACACGTCTTCCACGTGTGGAGGAGATGGCTGGTGATCTGGGGGCAGAAGATACAGAATATTTGGATTCAGTTTCTGTGCTGATGACCCCAGGTAAGCAGTTGGGCCTCTCTAGGTCTGTTGTCCAGGAAACTTTGTAAAAAATACTGTTACTAAAACAAGAGCAGGAATCAAATTGTCACACAGACTATAAACACTCAGGGAAAGACTGAGAGCCAGTTCTGGCATCTCAGTATCTGAAAAAATGGGTGCCTGACAGCAGCAGTGTAAAACAGGGTGGAATTCAGCTCTACATTCAGACTGCAGTACCCACTTTTGGGTGGGTTGAATAGTGCTCCATATGTTGCAGACTGAATCACTGCTGAAGATAACAAAACCTCAGGCTGCCAAGCTCAGCTCTAGGCTTCTTCAGATAGACAAGAGTAGAAGCCTGAATTTGTCCCAGGTAATTGTCACTCTTCAGTGACTAGAGGGAGGTTAGCTCTGATCTGTGATCCAAAACTCGGCTAAATGGTCATCACCAAGAGTTCTCCAGGAGGAAAACAGATGCAGCATCCTGCCAGCCCTGGCTTTGCTGCTCAGCCCTCTTCACTCAGGATGTCCCCCTTTCCAAGGAGCTGAGGGTGGCTCCCCACTTACAATCTGTGGCAAGCTCTGCTAAGAGACAATCATGCTCCTTTCCAGGCAATGGGAGATACTCCATCAGTTCATCCCTGGCTTGAGAGAAGGTGGTGATGTGCACTTTTGATTTCTGCAGTACAACTTTTCCTCCCAATGAATTAACTTGATGTCAATACTAACAACAGTCAGTCAGTTGGTGTTAGGAGCCTGATCTATCCAGCATTGTTGTCAGCATGTTATATATCATGTAATCTGTCTTGGCTCAGAACAATCAATACATTGCTCCTGAATTTGCTTAAAACTGATGGAGTTCAACGAGTCATAGCAAGAGTGGAAAACATTTGTAAATCTTACCCTTAAGGTACACAAACATTAGGATATCCTCCCCACTCTTCCTCTTCATGGAAAGTGGTGAAGATAATGGCTAAATTCCTCTATCACAGGTGTTTAATGAGGTTAATGACTCCTTTATAACCGTTTGAGATCTTAGAACGGAAGACCTTACTGCAGACCTAGGCATTGCATTATTATTCTTCCTTATCCTTTTTGAAAGAGGAACATACCCTTCAGAGTGTTCTGTTTTGAAACTGCATTGTTATGGTTGTTGGTGTATAAAATTGGTGCTTGGTGTGTATAATTTATAGCCTCTAAAAATGATAAATAGCCTGAGAAAGAGAAGGGATCTCTGTGTTCAAGTACTAGAAGTTTCAAGATGAAAGGATATTTTTGGGAAATGGTTTATAACTTCCCACAAACTATAATTTTACCTACTTTTTAGCAGTGCTGTTTCTACTTGCACTGATGGAATTTTTGGAGGTATCCTAGCCCTGATCTTGCTGGTGGACTCTGTTCAGGCCTGCTGCAGTCAGTAGGAATGGAGGGTACTGAATATCTTCCAGAAATAGACTTAAAATCCCTACAGGTTCAGATTACATAGGCGTTAATGGTATCATCAAGATATTTTTATAGGGATAAACTAGAAATTAATTTATGTAGCTTGGAAAAGATGATAAAAATTGTATCTGTTAGAGGAATATGGCTGTGGATCTTGCTGCCTGTAAGAGGCAACTGGAATCAACAAGGTTTGCAACAGTGTTCAGTGTATTTATATGTGTGACTAAATTATAAACTTGCCTGAAAAAACCCAGGGAACTAGACTTGATTCTTTTTAGGCTAGATTTCTGGTCTGATTCATCTACATTGGTTACTGGCCTTTACATTTACACTTAATGGGCTGACTGTGGTTTGTTATACCCATTAAAAGCTTAAACTGCCTAGGTAATTATTAACAAATTATTATACTTGGTGATTGGTTGAGGAACAGCGTCCAAAAACATATTAGGTCATGAATTAGATTAGCTTTACTATCTATTCTAGAAGGTATTCCAGATTAAAGAGGAAGGAAGGTAAGGCAGGGCAAGGCAAAAGAAAGCAAAGATTTAACTAGAAACTGTCATCAGTAACGAGTAAACATACCATGAGTTTTATTTCTTTTATTTTAGAAATGCCTTCAAATTCCTATGCACTTTCACTGCTATTACAGTAACTAAAACATTATCTTAAGATTTTAGATTTCATTGATATTGATCTCATAAAATGCTGAGCATGTCTGTGACGTTAATGGAAGCTGAGACTATTCAGCTGCTCACAAGTTCAGGCCCCAAATGGTTGCATTTGGTTATATAAAATGCATCAACCTCCTAACCTCATTTTAAAAAAGTTTCGCATTGTTACAGAATCAGCTTAAATGATTCCATCCTAATGGAGCTCTTGAGTAGTGGTTACCAGAAGCTCTTTCACAGGTCAGCAAAACACTGTTATGTTGATGGTTCCTGCTGACAGACACTAGCAAGAAACAAGTCTTCATGGAAGATAAAATGCATATTTCATTGGAGGAAGTAGAAGTGTTGCTTTGTATTTCAACTTGCTTAGACCTGTACTGCAACATTTAACCTCATGGTAATTCTGTTCTTTTCCCTATAAAAACGTGAAGTATTCATACACAAAACTCTTTTTCTGTCATAAAAATGGGATGAATATATAAATCCAAAAGACAACCAGTTAAGAAAACTTCTAAACTTGCCAACATCATTATTTGCAGAACTCAGACAATGCCGATTATAAGAAAAAATGTGAAAGAGCAGCTTCATCTGCTTGTCAGCTGCAACTGGTATAAACAGATTTCTGAATTATCTTGTTAGACCTTCTACATCAAAATTATGTATAAAACGAACTGTTGGTGTCAAAACCTGTTAGGATTTTTTGGTGAAAAGTTACGCTTTATGTAAATTAAGACTTTTGCAGGATCCTGACAGGTTTATACGGCCAGGCAATTAAGGGAGGAGAATGAGCAGATGCACCTGGTCTGTGAGGTCTGTGGGTGGAAGGGGATTCCATGACGTCCCTCCTCCAGGAGGCATTCAAGTGCTGATGGAGGTGGGGGAAAGTTTCTCCATGACACTTTACAGGTCCACAAGGTAACTCCTTTCCATCTCACAGACACCTCAGGGCATTAACAGCTTCCATCACCCTTCCAAAATGACAAACTGTGTCCAAGGCCTATGAAAACTAATCTGCTACCTCAGCCTTTGACTGCGTCCAAAGGAGTCTGGGCTCCATTTACAGTGGCATAGAGGAATTCAGTCTTGCAGGCAGCGATTTAAATACAGCAAACTCATACAATGCCAAATGAAAGCAAAGGTGGGTAATGGATCATCAAGATTTACTCAACTGGTCAGGAGCAAAACCCAACCCCCAGGTTGCAGAGCAATGTTATGAACTCCAGACAGAAGTACCCCAGGGAAAAAATCCTGTAGTCAGCTGAACAGAAGCATTTAGGGGCCAAATGTCATTTGAAGTCCCCAGAAGTCAATAGTCAATGAGATGCCTGACCCAGAGGCAGATGTCTGCATGTCTCAGAAGGCTTAGCTCTCCAAGTTAATTCCAGTTTCTTTCCCCTGGGTATTTTGAATAATCTGAGACAATCTTGGATGTTTAAAAGATCCACATCACCGTGTCAGAAATGGTCTGGGATTTATGGGGACCTGCAGTTTTTTGGAATGACAGTGAGGGGCCACGGGCATGTCCTGGAGCATTCTGAATGAACTCAGGTTTCTACATGAGCAAGTGAGCAATTAAAATAAAGAGTGCTTGCTTTGCTCTCTACTCTGCCATTAATAAAGTATAATGAATGTGTTCTGTTGCCTTAGCAAGGACAGTATTTTAAATATCACTGTCCATCACTTTCTTCTTTTCTTTTTTTCTTTGTTTGTTTGTTTTAGTGTTTTTTTTGTTTGGTTGGCTTGGTTTCATTTTGGTTTTGTTTTTTAAAAACTCCTGGAGATCTAAAAGGTAAAACAAAGCTTTCCTATTCAATGGTTTGGTTCAATATTTGCTTGCCAGCACAGGGTATGATTCTTTTCTTTCTGGCTATGGGCTTACTCATACCAGTGTACAAGCTACAGCTTAGCTCTTCATACTGTTGTTTATGTATATATATATGTATGTAATTAAAGAGGGGAAAAAAACACAGTCTCCTGTTTCTGGATTTGTTTGAATTCACTACTTGGTCTCTTCTTCCTTTGTAGAAAATATTAAAAAGCAGTAACTCATCTGTTCTTAAATTTTAGGTGACCATGAGCAGAGTAATAAAAGGGAACTTTCATAAAATTACTGTATTCAGGAATCTGCAAGGAGAGGGAATTAATGCTCTTATGCCACTGACCCATTTATATTAATGGTTGGATATACCAAACAACAAAAAGTCAACAAAATCCCAGGAAACAAAAAGGGATAAAAAAACCAATTTGTTCCTCATTAAGGTGCTGGAAAAGTCCAAGATAAACCTATTTAAAATTGATCTGATAAGCTGGGGAGCTCTGATTCACTGATGTGTTTTTCCCTGCTAATAGTCCTTTACTAATATTTATCCATTGCTTTGAGTAACTATTAATCTCCTAAGTTAAGAAACTCTATAAATGCATTTTCGAGAGCATTTAAACTTTCATGTTTGCTGCCTCCAGAGTTTGGGTTGACTTGGATACCAAGCACTACATTTCACTTAGTTTCTATGAGCTCTAAATTACGGAAATATTGGCACAAAGACTATTTAAAACTAGATTTTCCTTTTTTTAAAATCCCACACATAAATATGATATTTTCCCCATAGCGTAATGAAGTTGAATTCACTTTTGCTTTTCCACTTGCTTGCTTCTGCCTGTTACTGAAGCTCCTTCAAATTGCCATGTGCTTGCAAGTGTCATTTTTTTCTTCTGTAATTTGACATCAGAAATGACCAGAGAGGTAACAGCTCAGCAGCATGAATGTCTTTCTAATGATCTCTTGGAGAAAAAAGGAAAAAAAAAAGAAGAAGTATCTCGCTACCAGCCTAATAATCTTAATATCTGGCAATAAATCTTGATTTTTAAAAAATGAAAAATTTCCATAAACTTCCTCATCTATGCAGCCACTCAAGTTTATCTATTCACATCAGAGCTTTTGATCCTTTTCTTTTTCTCTTTCTCATTTTTTCTTTTTTTCTTTTTTCCATTTTTCTTTTTTTCTTTTTTTTTTTTTCCCTATCCTATTCTGGCCATGACAACTAAAGGCTTTTGAAAAAATGGCCAGGGCTCTGAACAAAGCCTGTTGTTGCAGGTAATTGTTGAAATATCAAGGGTATTCCGTCCTCCATTACTTAAGCTTTCATTTGTGGCTTTCATGGTTTTGAGGAATGTTTATGGCTGACAATCCTTTCTTTACGGCTCTATCCTTCAAGCTCTGGCTGATACCGCTGAGAATGACCGCATGAGTGACTGATAAAATGTCAAGATGCCATTGTTTCCAGGAGAGTGTTTGGGAGCAATAAGATCCGTTTCAATTTATCTCACCCACCTGACTTTAAGGCTCCAGGTTTTACTTCTTGAACTGCTACGAGGGATAACAAAACAAAACTCCCCCCCATCCCCTGCAGCAAACACAAAACTTGGGGCCTTTAAGCACTCTGAGATAATATTATGCAGATGGGTCATAACAGCAGCAGTGCTTTGACGTTGGAGGCATATTTCACAAAGAACGTCGGCACAATATTTGGGACTTAATTAATAATCTCTGTGAAAGCTGGTTTATGGATCATAATAACCATATTTTTAAACCTGTGAAATACAGCAACAAAAAATCTAATTCACGAGGCAGATGGTGTAGCAGGGTCTGTGGAGCAACAGAACTGAAGAGCTTTACAGTGAGTTTCAGAGAGTCTTCTGCTAGGATTTAGCTCTTGCCAGGGCTGTACCACTTCTCACATGGTCTTTAAGGGTCACCAGACTACTGCTAAATCCCGATGAAGAGAAGGCAGCAAAACCAACTGCCAAATGAAATAAATAAAAATATGAATTAATATTTTGCATAGATGGTTTTGCAGTGCAATTACTCTAAAGCCATTACACTCAAATTAAATAGCAATCACTTGATGTAATTCAACTGTAAAGTTTAAATGGCAGTTTTCTAGGATGTGGATTTGAGCTTATGCAAGGACTAGGACAACTTGGGGTTTCTTCCTGTCTGGTACTTGTGAGAAGAACTGACACCATCATAACAGTGTTAATAACAGCAGCAAAAAACTCCACCTTTTTAATGTGATCATTCGATTTTAACAGGCTTTTAGGCTCCAATCCACTAGAATCATAGAACAGTTTGAGTTAGAATAGAACACCTCTGCAATGACTAGGGACACCTTCAACTAGACCAGGTTGCTCAGAGCCCCATCCAACCTGATCTTGAGTGTTTCCAGGGATGTGGCATCCACCACCTCCTAAGGGATCCTGTTCCAGTGTTTTCCCATTCTTTTTTCCCCATGTGTGCCATGAGGCTGTTCTCGGTCCTTTCCCTCAGGAGGCAATGATTAGCGCAGCTGAGCTACCTCGTGTGCCTGAGGATGGCCCTGGAGAGCTGATGGGTGCTCAGGTGTGCCCTTGGTGGGGCAGAAAGGTGGTTTCACACTGAAGGGAAAACTGCTGCTCTGACTCAGCTCTTCTGGAGATACATCCTGTCCAGTCTGTAAGCTAGTCATATGCAAAAGCAATTAATCTGAGCTAAAAGGATGTAATTAACTGTCATTTAACTAACAACTAGCAGTTAAACTAGCATTTAAATTTGCTGAGGCGTAGATTTGATAAAAGGTCCTGAGGTGTGGCAGAACTGCTGAGGATGGCAAAAGGCCGGTCCCAGTCAGGTTTGAATTAACCAATCTGTTTTTAAAATCTCAGTCTGGTTTAGAAAAACCTTATTGTAGATAGACTCCCTGGAATACTGTTCTTCAGATCAGCTTCTAACTCAGGACATTTTATTAAGAATTTTAAAGTCTGAAGTCTGACAGCTGGGCATATTTTCCAGGAAATTTAAAAGAAGGCATGTTTCCCTGAAATTGTGGAAGAGTCATGAAGTATCTCTGACTTTTCTCTTTTTCCAGAGAGCATCATCGTCCTTGCCAGATTTTAAGTTCATCTGCTGTGATTGCTGACGCTTCTTCATGTCTCTGAAGACCCTCTCAGTCTTCCTGAGCTTGACTTTGTACTGTGTTAAGTAAAACTTCTGTGAGAATGAGTAACAATCCAGGCAAGTTCAACCTTGCTGTAATTCTCAAAAATATTTTTTTCCTGTGAGAACCTCAAGTGCTCTAAAACAGTTTTTATTTCATCCTCTTTAGAGCACTAATCATGCATTCTGGGGCTCAGAAGGACATATAAGGTGATTAAGTTCACTTAACTACATACCATTTTTACCTTCCAGTGACATTATGGACAGCAAGTTGAAAACCTATCAATATTCTTAGAGAATCTGCTCATAGATTTCTTGTCTGATTTTACAAACTGAAGCAAGTGGATACTTTTCAGCCAGGAGACTCCCCTGAACCTAAAATGGAGTCCTCATATTATTGCTCCTAATTGCATCAATTAGTCAGTCAAGGGCTCTCCTGCTTTAACAGACAGGTCAGATGACAGCTGGAAGGGGAAGTGAAGCTGGTGACAAAGCAGATTAATGGCAGAAGCAACATTCCTGACTTCCACTCCTATAATATGGCCACTGCAGCATTTCTTACCTTGCAAGACTTAAATCCTGTGCTTATGATAGCTCCTACTCTAGTGATACAAAAATTTCACTCAGGGTTGACCTATACTGGCGTTAACAATGAAAACAAAGGTATAGATTAATCAGGAAAATGGAGCTTCAAACTGTCTAAAGATCATCTGTGGCTGCTGCTGGGTTTGATTCTGCCCTGTATGCCCATTCAAGTCATCCTGGTTAGTTAGGGTGGCAGAATCAGGTCCACGAACATTTAGCCTTTTGACAGACTATAACTTACTTCCTGGGCCTGTGTCATCTCTCTAACCAGATGCACTTAAAAATAGAGCAGTCCCTTATCCTACAAAAACGTTTTTTTTCTCTTTTCTTATGTGAATAAAAAAAAATAATTGAAAACCACTTACCTGGTCAACATTATTTCATAGGGTGCTGAAGTATAAATCAGACACAGTGCGACCTTCATAGAAATTTCAGATTTATTTACAGTGGTTTGCACTGATCGCTTTATCTACAAGGAGCTCAGTTTCCCCTTGGTGACTCATAAGTAATGTGGTCCACGCAAACCCGTGTAAATAGATCCAATATTTCAAGGAAGGTCATGCTATATACTCTCTTTGTTTCTCAAGAATAGATGATGGCTTACTGCAGGGCTGATACGACATTTATCTTCATGAGTGAGGAGGTTGATTGTGTGGCCCAAAGGGCAGTAGTCATGGCTGGTGGGCACCCAACGGGAATGAAACACACCCCATAAAACTCTCTCTATTTTTGTGTCTATGTGATGAAAGCTCCTTACTCACCAGATAGTCTGCAGAATACTCTAAAAGGTAAAGAACAGATTTCTTTCCACAGGATCGAAAGAAAAAATCCTTATACGTGCAGGATTGAGAAGACATTAACCTTCTGTGGGGAAGCAGGAAAGTTCCCTCATGAGAGAAGTGTCTTAAACCTTCTTCTGATGCCTCCTTGGTCCCTTCCAGGTGGCATACTGAATCAGATTGACCACTGGCTCCATGCAGTCCAGCACTGCCTGTGTCCCTTCTCCTCTGCAGAAAAATTCTGACCTACAGGTTGGGTTTATCACTTGGAAAAGTCCAGATCCACCAAATGGAGACAGTACTATGCTCTTGGGCTTTTATTTTCAGTTTTATGTGTGTTGTTGTGACTTGTTTCAAAGCCTTACCTTCTCAAACAGCAACCATCATATTTCGTCATCTGTATGATACCACATTTATGCAAGTATTTCCATTGGCAGTACAAATGTTCTGTCTTATCTCTTAATTTTGTTTTACATTTAAAAAAATGGATTATTTTTCTTGAGGTTGCAGTCTAGGACTCTGGAAATCAAGGTTAAATTCACTTCTTTGAAACAGATTTTCCAGGTGAATTTTGTGGAATTCTTTAAATTGACTGTAGAGATCACTTTCAATTAGATGGCGCCCACAGCTTATTTCTCTATACCTCAGTTTCTCACTTTAAAAATGTGATAACGTTATTTTCTTTGCCTGTTTCCATTGCTATTTATATCTTAGCATTGCCTATAAGACCTCATCTGTGTTGATCCTACTGTAAATGAAGCTAGTAATAAAAATATCTTCAGCCCAAAAAAGAGATTTTGGAAATGAGCAGTGGCATGTAGAAAGAAGAATATAAATTTTTATCACATTAACAATTTAATCACTATAAATAAAAGATTATCACCGTGTTCTCAAGCCTGTCCTAGAATACTTTTAGGACTACATCTGTGAAAGAAATAAGATTCATAATGCCATTGGCCCACCATATTTTAATCAATCTTTGCTCCATGTGTTTTCCAATCTCTGTAACTGTGTAACTGCCTGCAGCACAGACTAGTAGTGTATGAATTTTTGTCGTTTGGTCCATGTTTATTTTTCAGATAGACGGAGAAGACAAAAGGAAAAGCCCCACAAGGCAATAATTCCATTGTTCAGGAACCCCAGCCAGGTCTGACAGCTGGTGAGGAGAAAGGTCAGCTCCTGCTGACTTTTGCACTGTGTGGGAGAGAGACATGGAGAGCATGAAGATCAGAAGGTGAGCACAATGCCCTCAGAGACAAAAAAGATGACTTTAGGGTAAGGGAACAAAGAAAGATGATTCAATAAAAAAATACCCCTAAAAAACCCAGAACTGCTGTTCAGGAACAACCTGAGTGACCTCAGAAATGTTAACAAGTAGAAGAGAAGTGGCCAAAATAGGCAGGTTGTTGTTAGCAGATTTCCAAATATGCAGAGTGTGGTATGTGGGACTATTATGGGTCTGCTGCAGGTGATGCAGGTGTGTCTGACTTGCACACATGGCATCTCCTGGGACCTCCTCTTTAACATCAGCAGGGAATTTGCATTTCATTTGGATACCCTTGCAATGTAAAACTGTTTAAACTTCCTTGAAAAATAAATGGAGCTCTATGAATCCTGCAAAAAGTTTGGTGAATACTCTTCAGCACCACTTGGCATCCCATGCAGGTTGTTGTCTGAAAAAAAAAAAGAAAAATTGAGTTTCATGGACATTTGCAGTACTTTTATTAGAGTGGGTATGTGACTTTTCTAGTTGACAGATGCATGGACAAAACCTCATCTATGGTCAGGATTTTGTAAATGGCCTGTTACAGAATTTCTGAAGTGTCTGGTCCTGACTCCTATTAAAGAAGTAATGCTGGGGCAGGCAGATAGCATATGAGTCCAGCCGATGAGATTTTACCTGTAAGAGTAGCTACACAAATAATGATGCTTTGCAAGTCAGTATCCAATGTCAAGAGTAGTGGTCACCATGACAACGTGTTAAAATAAACGTGGGTTGTTTTCAGGGACAAGGGGTCACACACTCATAATGAGTGTGGATAGTCTTGGGTACAGAAACCCTGACCACAGCCCAAGGGCCAGTGCTGGCTGGCATCTTCCTCATCCTCCCACCCCTTGGCCCCAGCACAAACCTCCTGCTGATGCAGTTTCACAGCAGCTGTGCCATGCTGTGACCCTGTGCTGGACCCACCAGACTGTGCAGGGCTCTGGGGTCACGGGGGTGGACAGAGGCTGTGACAGCTTACCTCACTTAGGTTTCAGGGGATGATTGACAGGGATGCTCTGGAATGGGATGCATTCCCCAGCACATCCAGCTCACCTTTCACCTGGTTGTTGCAATGGGATGTGGTTACCTTTGCTGGAAAAAGAACGAAATTGAAATTGAGAGAGTGTGGCTCGGGACAAGCATTGCCCTGCTATGGCTGCCTCCAGTCTGTCTGCTGGGGTGTGTCCAGTCCCTACTGTTGCACAGCAGTGGATTGTGCACAGAAAACGCATCCTAGGAGATTCGGGGGGACAATCTGGTGGCAAAGTGGGTTCACTGGGGCTCCAGCTGCCTCCTGCTGCACTACCCAGCAAGCAGAGCTTGGAAAACCTTCAAAGAAGCATTACGGCACTAGACAGTTTTGTCTGCTGTGGAGTGTATGTCAGGAGAATAGGGGGTAAGCAAAAGACAGATTTGGCTCACTCCATTGTGGGTGCTGTGACTGAGGCAAAGCTCTCCAGCACACTAGAGCAGATGGAAAAGAGAGCTGATGAGGGAGCTTGGACTGTTCAGCCTGGAGAAGAGTACAGGGAGACCTTAGGGCCTTCCAATGCCTAACGGGGATCCAGGAGAGCTGGAGAGGGAGTTTTTGCAAGGGTCCTCAGTGATAGGAGACAGTGGAACAACTTCAAACTGACAGAGGGAAGGTTTAGATTAGATATTGGGAAGAAATTCTTCCCTGTGAGGGTGGTGGGACCCTGGCACATGTTGTCCAGAGAAGCTGTGGCTGCCCCTGGATCCCTGGCAGTGTCCAAGGCCAGACTGGACAGGGCTTGGAGCAACCTGGGATAGTGGAAAATGTCCCTGCCCATGGCAGAGGGGGTTGGGACTGGATGATCATTAAGGTCCCTTCCAACCCAAAGAATTCTATGGAAAAAAAAAAAACAAATAAAACATAGCAAAGGAAAAAAACTAACATAAAACCCATCCAGAAAAACTCTCAGCAGAAGAGAAGAAAACTGGATGCATAAGCAGAGCCCAGGAAATGCTGAGCAGCAGAGGCCTGCTTGCAGGAAAGGAGTGTCTGGTGACACACAGATGCTTCCCTGCCTGCAGAGTGTTCAGCAGCAGGCGGGTTAATTTCATGATGCTGCACACAGAGCATATCCAAATATTCCACTGGTTGCTCTTGAGTTACTCTGTGTCTCAGGTGTACTCTTTAAGTATTTTAAAAGGGGCAATGATTTTTTTTTTCCTGGTAGCGAGCACATCCAGGCAGATATAATTTTAATATAAAGGGGAAGTTTACTAGAATAGAATTTAAGAATATTAAAAAGGGATTTGGTTCCGAGAGAAATATTAGCAGTAAAGGCAAGGATAAGGATTTTGGAGAAATTTAATTAAAATTTAATCTTCTTTCTAATTAAATTTCCTTTTAATTAAACTTAAAATTAAATTCGCTTTGTTTAATTGGAAGAATTTAAAAGGTATTACCTCAGAATGTCAATCATTTTTTTTTTCACAGTATAAAAAATAGTTTACCCTGGTTTGTCTAGTTTAAAGGATGAGATTTCACATGGAGTGGTAAAAAAAATAAAAACATAACATTTAAATGTAAATCAGTTTACTTATCAGTTATCTTCCACCTCTTCTCCTTCTCCCCCTCTCCCATTCCAGCATGCTGTAAATGAAGACAAAATGTTTTTCCCTCTCAGGAGCCTGTCTGTGTCAGCAGGGAATGCCCTAACCCTTTTGACATCTGGGCCACTCACTTATTACAGGACGGAGCTCTGGGCCGTGACAGTGCTTTGCTCTGCTTGATGCCATTAATTTTCCTGCTTTGCCAGTCATAATTTCTCTTTTTTCTGTTTGTTTGACTTTTTTTTTCCCCCTTTCCAGTCAGAGGAAGTCTTGGGGATGTTAAAAGAAACCAAGGAGCAGAAGGCTCTTCCGAGGTAGTGATGCCTCAGGATGGCTCTGTACCAGCATCACTCAGTGCTGCCCTGATGCCCTGCACCTTCCATTTGCCTCTTAACCCACCCTTCTTGCCTTCCTACCCCTCCCTCCCCGTTCTCCAAAATGCCAGAGCATGCCTCATTTTGCCTTAAGTTCTGCTCCTCCTGCTTTCCCCTTTGGCCCCCTCTCTGCTGCCTCACAACTCCCCCCCTCTGCTGAAAGCCATCTGGCCAAAGCCATTAGTGACTTCCTGGCCTGAGCGAAACCAAAAAGTCATTTTTCTGGTCTCAATTTTCTTGATCCATCTTGCTCTCTTCATCTACTTCGTCCTCCTCTGCCTCCACTTTCCTGATGTGGATGACTCTCACTGTAGATCAATGGGTACATTTTCATGGCTCTCACATCTAATTCCTCTGCTTATAGACTGACATGTTGGAGTCTCTTTTCACATTCTCATCTCTCCTCTTGGCCTCGTTTAAGTGGAAACTCCCACTCTGTCTGCCTTTTGCTGTTCCCCTCTATCTCCCAGGCCAGTCTCTGTATTTCTTCTGCTCACATTTTTCCCCCTCATTTTTTCATATACTGTTTTTCAGGGGGTTTTGTTGTTCTTATTGCTTTTGGGGTTTACTTCTAAACTCTTCTCTCTTCTCTATCCTTATGCCACACGTCTATGCCATCAGTGCAGGCAAAGGCAGCAGCATCCAGCAAAGGTTCAGGCCATGAATCCAGTGAACCAGGGGTGATCAAACAGAGAGGTCATTCCCAGCCTACTCCTCACTGAACATGCAAAAATGCAGCCTTCAATTTCTCTACAAAGAAGCCCTAGGACCGCAGCAATGCGTTTCTGCCAACCTTCTTAACTTGAGGCACTTTTGTAATAATATCTGCCCTCAGAAGGAGAATCATACTTTGCGTTTTCATTCCATCGAACCCAGCTTTTCCTCAGCATGAATGTTATCCTGGGTACAAACAGAAGCATTTTTAAAGAAGCTGAAACTGAGAAAAAGTTGGAAAAGTTGTGGTAGACAAAGAATAAAAGAAGCAAGGACCAGAAACTGAAATGTTGCTGGTAAACTAATGGTTGCTCATTTCTGTGCTTTGCTGCTTGTGCTTTGAATGGCTGATACCACAGAAATATGAATCAAAGTAAGTTGAGCGGGATGTCACGGTAATCAAGATGGGAGACCAGGGAACTGGAGAGTGTCTGAGCCTGAATTTGCCAAATCAATTGATAAAAAACAGATTTCTCCATAATAACATAATCAGTCTCCTCTCTAAATAGTTCAGGTGCTGAAATTGCCTTTTGTGCTAGAATTCATAATAATAAGAAATAATAAAAAGCTCAAGCAAAAGGATTAGGCAAGAATGAGCTGCATGTACGTGCTCTATGCAAATTGGTGACACCTCTGTATTCATAATTCATTGTAAGTGGTTGAAGGTAAATAGATTTTTATTTTTATTCCCCATGAATCGCTCACATAAGCAGGAGCTATCTCGTTTGAACATTTTCCCCTCTTGTTTTATTTAAGTTGAGAAAGAAAGTAAACAGATGACTGTAGCAGCTCCTGATCTCAGATTGTATGAGATGCTGATGCTGAGGCTGTTCAGATAAATCCTTTCTACTCTGTCTCAAAACAGAGCTGGGGCTGGGGACCTGAGGGCAGGGCATAGATGAGGACAGCATACCCCCAAATTATTTTGGTTTCAAAGATTGTGAAGGGGAAGTTAAGAGAGAATGGTGTTTAAAATCCCTATCATACTCAATGTATTTCTTATTTGAAGACCTAATATTATTTCTTTACGTAATTAAGCAAAACCATAAAAGCAGAGCAGCCCATGCAGCCATGCAGAAGCATATTTAGGGAACCACAGTACGACCTTAGTAGGAGCATTATGTATAACAGGGCTTGGGAGCAAGAAAGAGAAAAAAAGAATTTAAACAAACACTTTTATCTTGATGACCCTTAAATGAAAGGACAAGGAAACAGTATGATCAGCTAGCAAAACATTGTGAAGATAAGAGCCCTTTGTCAGCACAGAGGGCCTGATTCTCCCTTCCTTTGTCATTTGCATCTGTGCAAGGGGAATGACAAATGGCAGGAAAGATGCCACAAATCAGATCAGTTTAAACCAGTTCCTGGCTTTGCATGTTCTTTAATGACAGTGCAAGGTGAACAGACTTGACTCAATCCCAAAAAGCGATCAGTTGATCTGGAACCTGAGCTGTGGTTGTATTAAAAATCAAATTATAAATTTTCAGGTTGCCAGAATAGAAACAAAACTACCATATTACAACAAAATGATAAAGAAAATATTGACATTGTGGGGTACTTCAGTCAATATTACCTTAAAAGTACCTAATTAATTTTCAGACTTCTGTTCCTTTGGCATCTTAGGATACTAAGGTATTTCTACCTTGAATTGCTTTATTTTTTACACAAGTTCATTTTTATCCCAATTATCCACCAAATAAAAACAGAAAAAAACAAAAAGCCCCCCAAAGCCCTTTATAGTATTTCCACAAGACTAATATAAAGCAGATGTATCCTGCTGAGTTCACAGTATATTTTACAGAAAATGACCCCAATGTTGTGCTGGATCTTACAAATGCTGATATATATAAACATGAGTACCTTTCCGTGGGGGAGCATTCTCAGGAAAATCCAATGGGTCAGTCTTTCCCTGTTTGAAATGGTAATCATATGCATGGGGTTGTTTTTCAGTTTCATTTAGTTCTTTTTCAAGTGTTTATTTTTGCAACACCTTGTCCTATATTTTAGTATTTTTTCCCGTGCATTTCTCAAAGCAACTAAAAATAATACACAGCAATGTTTAACTCTTGTATAGCTTTGACTGGTAAAATCCCCAGAAATATGGGTTCACGTTGGCTGCTGCCTTGTTGAAGATTTTTAGATATAAACCATGACATATCTATAAGGCATGAGGGAATACCTGCCCAGTTTTTTAAAGTAATGTGGGTTCTGATTCTAAAAAGTGCAGAAGTATATTTGAGGGAAATTTAAGTGCCATGAAGGCAAAATCCACTCCTTCCTTCCTTCCTTCCTTCCTTCCTTCCTTCCTTCCTTCCTTCCTTCCTTCCTTCCTAACAAGGAACTGACAAAGAATGAATCCCAGATTAAAAAA